>LJPK01002281.1:5070-60418 GCA_001430945.1 Amauroascus niger
CCATAGAATCGTTTTGGGGAAAGGAAGGACGAGCCTGTTGTCGTTCGACGGTCTCGACCGCCCCCTGGCCTAGTCTCCCCACGCAGAAAAGCTAGCGAGTTCTTCTAGTCACTATTAACTTGATCCCCGCCACCTCTCTCTCTCTCGCTCTCTCTCTTTCTCTTTCCTCTTGCTTTCACAATGACACAACCGCCCCAAATGTCGCTGGAGGCTGCACTCGACGAGGAACGTCGCGAAATCCTGGATATCTTGGAGGGTCGGACTCATGCGCACCAGCAAATTCCCCGTCGCCATGTCAGCCCCGCTCCTCCAGTCCGCAGCATGCTGGACATCGCTCCCGATCCCAGCGCGCAACGCCATGGCTCAATCGCTGGCATCGGCGTAGGTGTAACCCAGCCGTCGAATCGATCGGCTGCCAAGTCCAATTCCGCAGGCGTACGCAGCATGCTCGAGCCGATTACCCCCTCTCCCTTGCGATTGACCCAGAGCGCTACATCATCCCCAACCACAGACACCGCGCCCTCGCACGAAACGGCTGACGGTTACCGACGCGCGTCGGATTCATCCTCCAAGGGCCTTCCCGAAGTCAAAAAACGGCAGGGAGTCGACCCTCAGCAGGATTACCAGTTCGAGATGCTCCCCAGTATCCCGAGTCATGCTTTGCCGAAACGAGTGACGCAGGGTGGGAAATTGGGACACCATAGTAATGCGACACAAGCAAATTCAATGGCTGCGGTTATGTCTGGTTCGGATCTGGGTGGATTACCTGGGTATACGAGAGGTAGATCGACTGGCCGACACCCTTCCCTGCCGGGACAGTCGAAATCCCCACCTTCACGTCTCGGACGGTCGCAATCGCCAGGTGCAAAACGACTTAATACCAATCCTATGAATCTGATGACACCACCGGGCAAGTTTGTGACCGATTCTGGGAAAGTCATCAACCTGGATCACGCCTACAGACGGTTGTCGCACGCTGCGCTCTCAAGATCGGGCGGGAGTCTGGCTAGCTATCCTGGACAAACGACCAAGCAGGCTGAAGGAGTCGACGGAGCTGCAGATGGAGATTCTCGACTTCAAAAGGATTACTATTTCGATACGCCGGATGGTGGATTCAGTGAAGATTACACGAGTGAAGACGATATTGACGATACCAGTTCTGGAGAAGATGCATGGAAATCTGAAATCCATCGGGGACGGAGACGAATCAGGAAAAAAGCGGATACCGATGGTACTGGAGATCACGGTAGCAAAGGTGGCGGGACTAAAAAGGTTCAGAGCCTGCTCGCCGCTGCAGAAGAAGAGCGTAAGTCGATATTGAAAGGTCAATTGGTATGGACTGTATTTGCTTATTCTTTCTAGGCGCCAAAGTGTCATCCGCATACAAAGTCAAATCATTGCTTGAACCGGTAGCGCCTCGTCCTCCGAAAGCTACCGGGGAAAGGCTGGTTAACAGAAAGACGGGAGTTCATCCGAATACCAGCTACGATGTCACTGCCTCTGCAGGCAACACCCCAGCGGGTTCGGAGGATGAAGCTGAATTTTCAGATATTAAAAAGGCACAGAACCTCAGCATTTACACGTCTCCCGTGGACCAGTCTGTTCCAAATAGGGTGATTCGAACGATAATTCGCGGTGATTTTACCAAACTCGAGGAGGAGGGCGATCACGGTCACCGTCGTCTGCGAAAATACCTCGTTGCTACAGACTTGAGCGAGGAATCTACATACGCACTCGAGTGGACCATCGGTACAATCCTTCGTGACGGGGATACAATGTACGGCGTCTATGCTATTGAAGACGAGTCGTCAAACAAATCTTCTGGCGACGCAGATAGCACAGCTTCCGTGCCCATCCACGACGGGGCCAAAGCAATGCTCGATATCACTACGGTAGTCGGATCACAGACGGAGAAGACTATAGGTGATTCGAACCGGGTATCTGTTCATCCATCTCCTCACGGATCTTCCGTTCATTTGATGCCCGATAGCAAGAGCGGCTCTATCGACTCGCGCACCGCCACCAAGACTGACGCAGAGAGACTCCGTGCAGTCGAACTTCTCACACAGACTGTTGTGAGATTGTTGCGGAAGACAAGGCTTCAGGTCCGAGTTGCGATTGAGATTATCCATTGCAAAAGCCCGAAACATTTGATAACAGAAGCAGTGAGTAACGTTTCACGTGTTGGCCTGTTGACACATCCCTCGACATCCAGTTGATGTCGCATTTCTACCTGGGCTAGAGCTGACTCGTGTGATACAGATCGACACTCTCGAACCTACCTTGGTTGTTCTAGGCTCTCGAGGGCGAAGTGCTCTGAAAGGGTAAGCATGGCCTTTTTTTTTCCCCCACCGCATCAAAGTACCGTTTGGGCTGACTTGAAAATCCTGTTTTTTAGTGTTCTCCTCGGTTCATTCTCCAACTACATCGTCACAAAGTCGTCTGTGCCGGTGATGGTTGCGCGAAAGAAACTCCGCAAGCATGCTAAATACAAGAACACACACGTTCGACTATCTAATAACCTCACCACTCCGAAAAAGCTTGCTTTTGCGAAGATCGATTGATGTTTAATATTTTATGCAGCGGATTGTTTCCTTTATTTTCAGATGATCTGTAGGTGTTAAGAGTGAAGATTCACTATACAGCCCGATGCTGTCCTATCTTCATACCGGAGTTCATTATGTCGGCCGTTTGATTATTTATTTTAGCTTCATTAATATGCGATGCTATGAACAAAGATCGCGAGTGACGAAAGCGGGTGTGAGAGGTGTTCAAAGCCGTGGAGTTGGGAGCCCTGGGTTTCGATATTCTTATCTGTTTCTGGGTGATGCATGACAACCGGCGTGACTCTACTCTCTGGCATTTTATATTCTTCAACATGGGTAGCCAGTTTATTTTTTTCTTGAATGAAGAAATTAACATCAACGCCCCGTGCATGCTTGTTGTCCATTGCTGCGAAATACTGTCCTGCCGTAGAACCGTCTCCTTGCTGGCAACCGATTGATCAATAAAGAACACACTGATGGGCGGGATACACCAACGCCCAACTTGCTCACCTCATAACATGCAACGCGAGGCCGCGAAAGTCGCTGTGTCTCCCTGATCTCCGTCTCGACTCGCATGCGGGCAAGGCGCGCCACGAAGCACGCGCTAGAATCTTAGCGGAAGACCCCAAGAGCGCCACATTTTGCCAGGGGGTGAACCTCATGCCTTGCTGGGATCTTCTTTTAGCAAAAGGAAACTCTGTTTGTATTGTCCGATTTCTCCGACGAGCAAGCCAGCCCTGCATCCAACAGGTTGAAAGTAGTGATCCGATTGGATCGCTGGGAATCTCAATATCAAGGGGGACAACAACGACATGTAGTTATGTACGACAGTGTCGTCTCCTTGCTTTTTCGGTTTTTTTCTTTCTTTCTTTTTTTCTTCCTTTGCATTGCCGTATGCAGCATGCAGGTCAGTTAAACTACCATATGAAATGGACGGGCAAAAGTATGTACATACTCCGCCGGATATGTATATTGTCTTTTTCTCAAAGAAAGTCGGACTGCATGATTGGAGAATAATATGAAACGATGTCGATCGGCAGGTTTGCCTGTTGCCATGGGGGAAAAAAAAGCGACTTTCTGCTCCCTTCATCCTCAATTCCCCTCCGGAGGTCCAAACTGGGAGATGCACTGATGTAGGTATCAACCCCATTCAACTCACCTGGTTTAATAGTAGCCAGTTGCCCCCCCGTCACTTGTGAAGCTGATGCGCCGCACGCTACTCTCCTTATTGATACCTACAAGTGGTTAGAGGCTCGCTTTCTCTCCTCATTTTCACCCCCCAGGAAACCACCCTTTTTCCCCCTCCTGACCCTCTTCTTGTGAGGACGTGCCCAAAAAGGGGGCGGGGTGGAAGGGGACCTCACTCAGGGCAGCAGCCTTCTATATATCACCTCTCTCTCTCTATCTCTTTCTCTCTCTCTCGTTTTTCTTTTCTCACTATAATGACCACTCTGGCTCGTTCCTAATCTTCGTGCTACCAATTCCCGAGTGCCGGAGGCTCTTTGTTGAATGAAGGCTCATTTGTGATGCGTTGAAAGCTGCCCCAGAGGACGACTCTCGCACCCGCATGATACTTCCCAAAGTTTTCCCAACGCCGGCTAAGGAATTCCCATTGTGAGAAAAGGAAAAAGAAAAAATGAAGGTGAGATAGGGGGAACCCCCAAAAGAAGCAAAATCGGGAAACAAAATATCCCATTGTATCACATTTCCGGGGGGGGAGTGCTGACATATGCGCATCTCAGAAGTCAGGACGGCCGGTGTGGGTAGCGGGCGGGATATTCGGCCTCCTCGCTTCTTTGTGCTCTTTCGTTGAAGCAAAGCCGGCGTCGGATGGATACACGGTTCTTCGCTCGCCCGTCCATCACGGCGTCACCCTGACATACAAGAGGGTACCTCCCGGAATATGCGCGACGGCATCACCCCATCAAAAGCAATATACCGGCTACGTCTCTCTCCCACCCTTCACGCTGCATCCAGTGGAACAGAACTACACCATCAATACTTTCTTCTGGTTCGTGGAGGCTAGGGACCGGTGCGAGACCAAACCTCTGACAATATACCTCAGCGGAGGCCCGGGAATCAGCAGCCTGCAAGGCTTGTTCCAAGAGACCGGACCTTGTGAAGCTGTAGAACGTTCTAATAACAAGCTTGGCACCATTCCCAGGGAATGGGGCTGGGATCGGAGCTCGAATATGCTCTATATCGATCAGCCTGTGCAAGTTGGATTCTCGTACGATACCCTGAGAGAGGCTTCGCTGGACTTCTTGACAGCGACTTTTACTTCTCCGCCAACCGATCCACCCGCAGGTCGTTCTGCCGATACATTCCGTAGAGGTGTATTCAGCTCAAATGACGCCGCGACAACTGCACATACAACTGGGACTGCTGCGAGAGCACTCTGGCACATGCTGCAGGTTTTCTTCACGGAATCTCCAATGTACAAACGTCACCGGGGATCTGCAGAGGTAAACCTGTTTACTGAAAGCTACGGGGGCAAATACGGGCCAGCATTTGTTTCACATTTCTATAGACAAAACAAGAGGCGAGAGAGTGGGGAGATACCAAGGCGGAAATCAGTCGAAATCAAGGTCAAAACGTTGGGCATCATGCAAGGCTGCATTGACGATCTGGTGCAGAACCCATATTACTCGCTCTTTGCGTATAACAATACCTATGGACTTCGAGTCATTTCGCTCGACGATTTGAAGGCGGCCCAAGCGAAGTTTCATCAGGCTGGGGGTTGCAAAGACAAAGTCACTGCATGCCGTGCATCCGTCCAATCCCAAGACCCTGAGAACCTTGGTAACGTGAGCAGCGTCAATGCTGCATGTCTCGAAGCAACATTGGTTTGCAATCAAGAAGTGATTAGCATCTTTCCAAAAGTAGGCCGGAGTCCATATGACATCGCACAAAGCGTTTTGAATCCTTTGCCTCCATCGACGTATATTGAATATCTTAACACGCCAGAGGTGCAGCACGCAGTTGGTTCGCGGGTAAACTTCACAGAATCCAGCAGCACAGTGTTGAATTCCTTTCTCCAAGCTGGCGACTACAGCCGAGGCGAATATATTTCCGATCTGGCTTCGCTGCTCGACAGTGGAGTACGCATCGCCCTCATCTACGGTGATCGCGATTATATATGCAATTGGTTCGGTGGTCAAGCGGCGTCTTTCTCCATCGCAGCAGCGTCAAAGTCCCCTTCATCCTCCTATATGGCGAATTTCAATGCCGCGGGCTATGCTCCTTTGATCGTGAATGACAGCTATACCGGCGGCGTGGTCCGGCAATTCGGAAATCTCTCGTTCGCACGCATCTATGACGCGGGCCATTTTGTTCCGTACTATCAGCCCGAATCGGTCTTCAAGCTGTTCACCCGCCTCATCGAGGGAAAAAACCCGTCCACAGGCGCGCCAATTCCCGACCCATCCACATTCCGGACAGAAGGTGATGCGAATTCCACGAAGACCAATACTCTTCCAGCGCAGGCCGAGCCAACATGCTACCTCCGCAAGGCGTTGGATACATGTAGTCCCGAACAGATTGAGGACATGAAGGTAGGCAAGGGACGGATAACCAACGGGATATGGTATGAGAAATAAGGGCCGGCATCCGGGGAAGTGACACGCAAACTCAGCTTTGGGTAACCAGATGGACCTTGTTGTGGCCATATGTCGTGCATCTGAGACTGACATCTGATGGAAATCGGTTGATCTGTGTGCCGCGACATACTGCGACGGCGAGCACTGAAAGACCTTCCAGCAAAGCTAGCTACATGTCAATTAGTTCTATAGTAATAATTTTTGGACGAAGAAGAAGAAATACCCATAGTTTGAACGGTTCATTCTCCAAGTTGTATGTATTCTGTGGTTCACTTTTGGACAAAGACAAAATATTCAACCCCAGGCTGGAACAGCTTTTGTGCTACATCTTCGGGCTGAAGCAGCCCAAACGGCGGCATTCCCATTGATGCAAATCGCAAACATTCTCTTGACGGCGTCAGCATTTCATAACTGAAAAGATATGCTCGAGCTAGTCATCCTGGAGGTCCAACAATCAAGTTTGATATCTGTGGAACCATTGATATATGCAAAACTTGGTGTTCAGACCCTCGAATCGAACGCTGTTTAACCCTGATGATCACTTCTCAAATAGATGGATTGATTTGTTCTTTCTTCCTTTTTTTTTCCTGTTTTGCTTTTTTTTTTTTTTTTTTTTTTCGTGGCTCAAAGAGAATCAAAAATCAACCACACGATGCGCCCATCACATTTACCTACTTGGAACATCTGTCGATCATTTTTTAGCTGTTTGCTGGGAGGCTGCCCGCTCCCTACGGACCTACAGGTGGCCAAAAGCTTCTCCTCTTGTTCCCACGCGGGTCTGAAACGCGGGCACCCCTATGCTTCACTGCTTTCCGAGATGATCTCTAGCCGATATTTCACTCATCCGTCTCGCCCAAACTTGATGCAATCTACGTGATGCATGTGCGGCGTGCCCACATAATCAACGTAATACATGCACGATATCCCCTTCTGTATGTCGTCAAAGCGGGTGATCGAAATCTCCCAGCGCAATGGATCCGGGCTACCTACCGTGCATGTCGAATTCAATCAGTTTGAGACAATACTTAGCGCCCGGACTTTGACATTGATAGTCAGGGGCCGGGGGGGGGGAAGGCCCAACTGCACAGCGAAGGACAGATGCAGATGGATGTGCTAGACTTCACAGGCAGATCGAAACCGGCCCAGCCCGTGCGACCCTTTTTTTTCTGATCAGTTCTGTCCGATCTGAGGGAATTTGCAGCTTTCCGGGGCGAAAATTGAGCGCCGCTGTCATTCACCGAATAGGATGCTGATTTGCTCTCAAGAACGACTGAAGGCTTTTTTCTTCTTTCTTTCTCCTTGAAAGGGTCCAGGGAGAGGCGGATCGAAGCATAAATACCTCCCCTCCTGCCTCCATTGCTGAGATCGAACCTGATATAACTTACGGCTCATCAGAATTTCCACTGTCCACACAGCTCTTTTCAAATCAAAGCACTCTTCTTATTCCAAAGGAAAATCCTCCAAAAACGAAACAGCGCGTCACGATGGTTCAATTCAAAGCTCTTGTCGTCGCCCTCGCCTTCATCTTCACGGTTTCTGTGTCCGCAGCTCCCGCGACCGAGGAAGTCAATGCAGCCGAGTTCAGTGACTGTATGCCAGGCTGTCATCCCAAGAGGGCATATTGCAAACTCCCATATGTGAGTTATCCGCCTATTGTTTCTTCCTGTCTTGCGAGCATCACAAGATTTGCGGGATTAGGATTCATGCGTCAATGTAAAGAAAATGACGGGCTTTTTGACCTTTGATGCTAACTTTGCCTGCCTCTATAGCGCCAAACGCCATATCATATCAAGAGGACAAACAGAACTGTATGTTGCACCGCCCATTGTCTCTTGTTTCATGGGTAACTAGCTGTGGTCACTGACATGGAAATCTTCGATGCGGAAGTGTTACATGTGCTGCAAATAAGCACATTTCGCCCGGCACCCCACACTTGCCTTGTGCCCCCATTTTCCAAGACGAGAAGATAGAGCACGATGGGAGAATGCAAGAGAAGCATGGAGGAGGAATGGAGGTTGCATCTTCGAACGATACGAGGTGGAAACGAGAATCCTGGGCTCTGGCTCGGTTATGAACGGGAAAAACATGTAACTAAACTGACTAGTTTAACTTCTTCCCTTGTTTTGAAGTCGCTCATTTAAAGAATTAATGAAAATAGTGAAAAAGGAATTGGAAATCTGTCTTTTCTGCAATTATTGAAGCATTTGCTTGACATCTTAGACAATTCTTTAAATATGGTTCGAGACTCGCTTTGATTTTCTTCAAAATGTATGATTCGACTGGAGTTAACCGCGAACTACTCCTCCATCCGTCCGTGGAGCATTTCTTTTAAACAGCTGCTCCTGAATTATTCCGAAGAAATGATCCTCTCTCGAAACCAATACATGCATAAAAGACCCAAAAATTAACAGATCCCAATGCATAAAGAGGATAAACATTACATGGGATTATGCATTGGTCCAAAAAAACGGCCTCTGAAGCTTGACTCTATATACAAAGTTGACATTCCGAGTATTTTCACACAAACACCAGAATGAGAGATTATAAAATGCCCGTGCTAAATGAAAGGACAAAAAGATAAAACTTTAACATGAAGAGCTGGACTGGTGTGTTAATTTCTGCACAGAGTCACAATTATGTGGATGAAGAACTGCATGGGGGATATGAAAAAGTCGGCATGGCTCGGGGTATAATTTTTGTTGATGAGGTAAGAGTTATCGGAACGATTCCGGATCCTTCAACGCCCAAGAACTATATATCTTTCAAAACTGAATCGATGGTGCCTACGGAGGCGGCCTGAAATCTTTCGACGGGTGTCGTCGCGGAGTAGCCTCCAGCTCGACCAGCTGAATTCCAACGCCGGAGCTCAATTCCGGCGGCCTTTCCTCTTGTATGCTGGGCGTTTGATACTGTCCAAGTCCGTCCCAGCTCCGGTGGGCCAGCCCAGCCGACTGGCTCTGCAGCGGAGGACTCAATGAGCGGCCGACCTGCGACATGTCGGGGGACATCATGCTCGTATGGCCCGGGAGTGAGGTCACCATCGTGTTCGCCCCGTCCTTTTCGCTTCTTCCCGCTGCCGACCAGTCGCCTCCGCTGATTGCCCATCGCCGTGTGCGTTCGTGGCTCCCCTCTTCCGAAGTCAACCACTTGCGGTAGACGCGGTTGCGCCCAAGCACGAAGAAGAGAACGCCAATAATCGCGATGGCAACAACGCAGCCAACCACGATTCCGGCGATGACGCCACCACTAAAACCACCAGAAGAGGATGCGGGTGAGGACGAAGGTGTGGGTGACGGGCCGGGGTTTCCCTCTGCTGGCGGTGCTTCGCCCGGGACTAACATGTATGGATACTTTAGGGCCTTTGCGTATTGTGACTCCCACGTCATCGTCGAATTCTATAAACAGGGAGGCAGAAGAGTTAGAGGATTGCTCCACTAATGGCCAGCAGGAGGAGATCACAGTGAGACAAGTGTCTTACCGGATTGATCACGCCAACCATTCCATTTCCAACACAGGATTCGAGGGCAGTGCAATAAAAGAATTTCGGCTATGAAGAATCGTAATCGATCGTCAGTAAACTCGATTTCACAATGATACCTGAAGGGCTAAGGTGAAAAAGGTGGAACTACCTCGGTGTCATTGACGGTCAACTTCCACGATGGCGGCTAAAATGCATTCATTGTTAACACAATCAAGTTATACAGATTGAGAGACATTTGGGGGTGTGCACAAAGCGAACTGACCTCGCCCACCAAAACGCCATTGTCTTCGTTGAATGAGTTGAAGACTCCCGAATAAAAGAAACTTCCTGACGCGGGCACGCATGGAGCAAGATAGTCGGCCTGCACCACCGAATGATTGCGTGGATAAAACTCGAACAGGACCACGTCGCCGACATCTGCCTTGATGGTGTGTGGAGCGTACTGATGAGGATCCGTCTTTGATCCGACCTTGACGGTGTGCGTCGCAGCGCCGGTTTTGGTGGCTGTTCTCGTAGCCGCCCTCGTCGTCGTTGTTGTTATCGTCCTCGCCGTCGCCGTCGTCGAGGAGAATCGCGAGGAATGCGTTGGTGCAGTCGAGGTTGTGGAACGGAGGGTGGTGCTCGTCGGGTCCTGGGTTGCAGCGAGCACGACCACCACCATGAGTTGCAGGGCAGCAGGTAGTGATAGCACTCGCCTGGCCATGGAATGATGGAGCATTTCTTGGTTGCGGTGTCTCTCTGTTTTTGTTAGCTGGTCTCAGGTACGGCAGGCGAAGAGAGGCATCATTTGACGTTGTCTCTCAGGTGCTTCAATGGCAGAAGAACAGCCAACAGAAAACACTCGCAGCGGATAGGTGTGTGAGTAGTTAGGTGAAAGAGAGAGACACGGGCCCCCTCCAACAGAGAAGAGCAGCGAACAACACGAGAGAGTGAGTCCACGTCGTCGAGGGATCTACACGGCGTCACGGAACAAAGAAGAAAAAGAAGAAGAAGAGGGAAGAAGAAAGGAAGCCCCCGTTGACATGATCCGAACTATGTAGTTACTAGCAAGGATGGAGGAAGATCTTCTTCTTTTTTTTCCCCCCAAGCCAAAGCCACATGGGTTCACTTTACTTCTTTCTTCATTCTCTTCTTCTTCTTTCGCCGTCGTAGCGTGAGCGGTGCTGGTTGCTACAGTACATGCATTGCTGTAGACATTGACTTGATGCAGGTTTGGATGCACATCCCTGCCCTGTCATCCCATTCGGACTGGAGTTTAAGTTACTCGGAGTTTATAGAGTAGTATGCATAACTACGAACTACTACCCTTGGTGATCCCATCCCTCCGGGCTGGATTTCTTTCCGTCCCATGTTCGAGCGGAGACACACGCAAGGATGCGCCTGTTCAGGATTCGAATCCTACAAGCTCGGCATTTCCACAATTAAAAAATAAATAAAAGCGAGTCTCAATTCCTTAGGCAGTCGGAGCGATCTCCTGCGTACTTACGATTGGCAACTACGCCGTCCATGAGGAGACAGTCGCGAGAAAAGAGTAAAACACAATCAGCAGGATTTGTCGCTCTATCTTGTTGAATTAATAAGGGTGAAAAAAAACTGATTCCAATTCAGGGTCACAAGGAAGAGGAGCAGCGATATGGTGTGCTGCTGTCCAACCGCGAAAAGTCTGCCGGATTGTCCAGATTATATCCTGCAAATATGATTGGGAAACCGAATAGGCTGTGTTGGCGATCGCTGCGGCTGACCAGGTGCAAGGCTGAGAAAAAAATGACCGCCCACAATATAGCGTAACCGGCCACTCTGGAGACAACACGCTCTCCTGGCGGGTGGCACGCAGAAAAAGCATAATAACGAACCAATATCCAGATGAAGTCATTGCTCAGGGTCCTTCGATGCCACCTTGAAATCTCTATATCCCCGTCATAAGTCCTTCCTGGTGAAAAATAATGACACTGACACATCGATGGGAGGGCCTACATTCAATCCGAACTGTAGCTTACAACAATCATATCGAAGAACCTTTTCCCTATTCTGCCCCAAGAAAAGCCAGCAAGGTATGTTGACGCTGAATACGTTGTAAGGAAACCCCCCTCAGCTTGTACGTACCATTTTTCCCTTGTTACGCGTCAATTAGGTTGTCCTCACCGGTGGTGGCCCCACCGCTCGTGTCCCTTGTGTCTTTGGTAGGCTTTCTCGTCCGGCTCTTCGCAGAACGCTGGTAGTATTCATCAATGACCTTCTTCGGGATTCGGTTGAGTAGATCCTTGGGATAGATACGGAGCAAGTTCCATGCAAGGTCCAACGACTCAAAGATCGTGCGGGACTCGTACGGTGACTGCGAGATAAAGGTACGTTCAAATTTATCCAAGAATTCAAGCGAGAGTTTGTCTTCGGCAGAGAGAGCCTCCTCACCAACGACAGCTTTCATAGCAGCTGTTGCCAAAGGTTTGTATCAGTATCATGCTCTAGCAAGTATAAAAACACGTATACTAAGGAGAACGAACCTGCATCACGACCAATGGCATATTTGGCGTACAGTTGGTTGGATACATCGCCGTGGTCTTTGCGAGTGTGTCCCTCACCGATGGCGGACTTCATAAGACGAGACAAGGAGGGTAGTACGTTAATTGGTGGATAAATACCCTTGTTGTAAAGCTGACGGTCAATGAAAATCTGTCCCTCCGTAATATAACCTGTTAAATCGGGAATTGGATGTGTAATATCTAGGTACTGGGTAAGCAAAAGTGATCTAGCCGAAAATGGAAAAGTAAAACATACCATCGTTAGGCATGGTCAAGATCGGAATCTGAGTGATAGAGCCATTACGGCCTTCTACACGGCCGGCTCGTTCATAAATCGTAGACAAGTCAGTGTACATGTAACCGGGGTATCCACGCCGACCAGGCACTTCTTCACGCGCTGCTGAAACCTCACGAAGGGCGTCGCAATAAGCCGACAGATCGGTTAAGATGACAAGAACGTGCTTCTCCAATTGGTACGCATAGTATTCTGCGGTTGTCAACGCAAGGCGAGGGGTGATGATACGCTCGATTCTAAGGAACCGTGTCAGCTAGGTACACTCCTCAGGCCCTCGAGGCCATAAACTCACGTAGGATCATTAGCAAGATTCAAAAACAACGTAACACGTTCCATACTGCCATTCTCCTCAAAATCCCTTGTAAAAAATCGGCTAGTTTCCATGTTCACACCCATAGCAGCGAAAACGATGGAAAAATTCTCCTCGTGTCCGTCATGGACATCCTTTGTCGGTTTCACAAGGCCAGCTTGACGACAAATCTGGGCAGCAATTTCATTGTGTGGGAGACCAGCAGCAGAGAAAATTGGGATCTTCTGTCCTCGAGCAATCGAGTTCATGGTATCAATGGCCGAGATACCTGTGGAAATCATTTCTTCGGGGTACACCTGGAGTGGGATATTAACGGACTGCGTCACTGTAAATGGAAAGGTTATATCTACTTACTCGAGAGTAAGGGTTGATGGGACTGCCGTTGATATCTAGATAGTCCTCCGCAAGCACTTTGGGCCCCTTGTCAATCGCACGGCCAGATCCGTCAAATACTCGGCCCAACATATCTTCGGATACGCCAAGCTTGAGACTGTGGCCGGAGAATTCGACTTTGGTCTTCCAGATGATCAGTACCCGATGTCCGTGATGTTCAGTAAGTCACCTTTCTTCTCACCTTCTTTACATCGATACCAGGTGTTCCCTCAAACACCTAGATTCACGCCCAGCCCATATCAGTAACCTGTCGCATCGATCATAACCGCTCGGCTTTCCGCATAACACACCTGCACAACGGCCCTGTCCCCTAACAAATTCAACATGCATTAGTCAACATCTCCCTTGCATTCAGTCATAGCAATTTCATACAGACCTCTAGCTTCCAAGACCTGGCCAGATCGCTCGGAGCCATCAGGCAGTGTTAACGACACGATCTCGTTGTATCTTGGGAATTTGACCTATAGTATCCGGGCGACAGTGAGTCCAATGCGCTGCTGAAACAACTAGACGGGTTCATTCTATACATTATCGAGAATCACCAGAGGTCCGTTAATGCCCCCAATAGTGTTATAGCGAAGGCGAGGTTGGACGGGAGCCATCCGTCGATCTTCAAGCCCCGGCGCCATGGCTGACGGATAGAAACGATTATTTTCTAAACAAGACAAGAAAAGAGGACCGCTTGAGGGAGAATTATCGAAAATGAAAAAGGGTGAGTTCAGGAATCTAGATGGGGAGAAGTGATGTCGTCCTGCCCGGTTCGCTTTAACGACCTTGTATCGCCGTTCAAGTCGATGAGCTTCCTTTCCGCTTGACGTTGCTGGTAACTCGACCCGCAGCTTGTCCCCCGAGCCAATCAGATGATTTCCCCGCCAAAATGACGTAAGCAGTTTTTGAGGCTGCGGAATTATTTAATTCCGCTCCGTCAGCTTAATAAGCAGCTACTTCGGAGCCGGATTATCAGTAACCCCCTTGGTCTTTGCCCCAGGTGAGTTCCAATACCCTCACCTTTGGGTGTAGAAGCGAAAGCATCTCAAGCTCAACCAGAATGGAGAACTTGATAAGGATGACGAACAACAGACAAAGCATGGATGAGGGTGGTGGATCAAGGTAGTATATTAACTACTGCTAGATAAACGCTTCTACTGGTCCGCCTCCCTGGCAAATGCTCTCAATCACCGCAACATCGGCCAGTGCTTCCCTCGGGTCCCCATTTGGCTCGCGTTTTCCTGTTTGCGCAGCGCACAGGAACGCCTTGATCTCCTCGAATACGCCATTCCCCGCCAGGATCTCTTCTCTTGCATCCTTTCCATCCAAGGTCTCCAGTACCAGCTTGGTATCCCTACTCACGCTATTTGCATTGGTCACTGTCAACGCGCCCTTCGATCCCACGAACACAAACTCAAACATCCTCTTCGCTGAAGCAAACGAAATACTCAACGACCCAACCGCCCCGTTAGCAAACCGCAAAGCTCCATTGACGGTATCCGCGGGCGGCAGGTGAGGATGGACCTGCGTAGCAAAAATCGTCGTTTCCACGACCTCCTGCCCGGCAATCTTGCGGATCAAAGCCACAAAGTGCACCCCGCCATCCAGGATGAACCCGCCCTGGTACCCGGGTTCCTTTCGCCAGGCCGTCTCGTAGTATTTGTTAGGTTCTCCCGGCTGTATATTTGACCACATTCGTCCATGGACATGTTTCAATTGACCAATCTCTCCACTGGCAACAATCTCTTGCGCTCGTGTGAAAGAGCGATCGTACCGAAACTGTTCTGCCACCGAGAACACCAGGTTACGCGCAGCGTATCTGGCTTCATATTCCAGCACCAGTTCTTGTCCCGTAGAAATGTCTTTGGCGATCGGTTTCTCACATAACACGTGCTTTCCTGCTGCTAGACACTTGCGTACTATATCGGGTTGGATGAGGATGGGTAACATGACGATAACAGCATTTATATCTGCTCGAACGAGGAGCTCGTCAAGACCCTGGCCGGGCTTCTCATCGGAGTATACCTCGATGGATGACGTAGATCCACCAGCTTCCGCTATGGCGTCAACGAGAGAAGCGCCAGAGCCCGTTGAGCGGGAATAAATAGCAAGGATATCGGCGCTGTTGTCGAGTAACGCGGGCACATGAGCTGTGAATTATATGCCTATTCGTCAGCTATGGCTGCCACAGACTTTTTCGCGCCCCTCCGCCACGGAAAATTGCACACCATGGGCTCGAATATAATCTTACCTTGTCTGGCAAACAAGCCCGCTCCAATCAGCCCAATGCCAACCATCTCTGCTCTCCCGAAAACCGATGAAAGTGGATGATTTTACGGTGACCAGTTGTGTCGGGAGCCATGGCGAACACGCAAGGGGAGAATACTAAAATAATGTCAAATATGTTGAACAATTCGTCATAGCTGCGTTAGTTGGCAGTTTAAAAAGCTTACAGACGGTTGCGTAGTCGCCGTCGGTAGGTAACGTCGAATCTCCACTTCTAGCGGATCGTTACAACTCTACTCCATCAAATGACCCAGGAAAAGTAGACTTAGAGGATATATCAAAAAAGTCCTAGGAACCGAAAACCGTTTTGCTATTCTAAATACGGCCGAAAATCATGAAGCTATTTTTGAAGGTTATTACAGGTTATCATTCTAGGCGTTCGGTCAGATGCCTGAAGGCATGGTTATCAAACCGTTGTTGCTCCCCTTGATATCGCTAATTAAAACCTCAAATCCCATCCAATCTTTGGTCCAATGACGGGCAAAGCATCGGCAACGCTCTGCACATCTTTATCACCACGACCACTGAGATTCAAGACAATGTTCTTTCCTTTCCCCATTTTCTTCGCAAGTTCAAGCGCCCCGTACACCGCATGGGATGATTCCAGCGCAGGAATAATGCCCTCCAGTTCAGCAATGGTTCGGAAACCAATAAGAGCCTGAGCGTCAGTCGCAACAGTGAACTCGGCTCTCGAGGTATCTTTCCAGGAACTCAGTTCCGGTCCGACACCAGGGTAATCAAGGCCAGCGGAGATGGAGTGAGTCTCGGAAATCTGTCCGTGTTCATCTTGAAGAACGTAAGTGCGCACTCCGTGTAGAACGCCTTTGCTTCCCCCAGAAAGAGTCGCCGAGTGCTTTCCTGTTTCCACTCCGTCACCTCCCGCTTCAACCCCGAGCAATTTGACGCTAAGGTCGTTGGCGAACGGATAAAACATGCCCACGGCATTGCTACCTCCACCGACGCAAGCAACGACAGCATCAGGGAGTCGGCCAGTTAACTCTTTCATTTGCTTCTTTGTCTCGTCTCCGATAACTGACTGAAAGGTGCGAACGATGGTCGGGAAGGGATGAGGGCCAATTGCTGAACCGATAACGTAATGAGTAGTTGACAGATCAACGACCCACGCACGAAGCGCTTCATTGACAGCGTCACGGAGCGTCCGAGACCCAGCTTCGACGGCGACCACGGAGGCTCCGAGAAGCTTCATGCGGAACACATTGAGCGCCTGGCGGCGGACATCCTCCGCACCCATGTAAACAACGCACTCCATGCCAAATTTGGCGCAAACAGTTGCAGTAGCGACACCGTGCTGGCCGGCTCCGGTTTCGGCAATGATTCTGGTCTTGCCAAGACGGCGCGCAAGTAAAACTTGACCAAGAGCGTTATTGATCTTATGACTTCCTGTATGGTTTAAGTCTTCTCGTTTAATATAGATGTCAGCTCCTCCAGCATGCTCAGTAAGACGCTGGGCAAAGTGTAGATTGCTTGGTCTCCCCATGTAAGGATAATATGAGCGATATTCTTCCCAAAATTTAGGGTCATTGTTGGCTTCATTGAATCCAGCCTCCAACTCGGCAAGACAGTCCATAAGTGATTCTGGAACGTATTGTCCGCCAAATTCTCCGAAGCAAGCTGGGATTGCAGCCGGGTCTCCGGTAATATTAAGAGCCTCAAGCTGATCGCCAAGCCCTGGTCCTGAACCGGGAGCCTCCTTGATGACTATGTCGGCGTGCGTTTCTGTTGGTGCTTGTGCCTCTGCGAGCGCTTCAGTAAGGCCAATCTCTCTTGTCAGTGGCTCCGACAGCCTGCTACGATCAACGGTTCTCCCTGTAACACTTGTGCAATATTCTTTGATTTTCTGAGCTCCTTGACCCGCAGGTGCTTCACCAAGAACGGTGATCATTTGACTTCCAATGACGACACCCTCTGCAATTTCCTGGACGCTCAGGAAATGCTCCCTTGTGCTAACACCGAAACCTACAGCAGAAGGTATGTTCCCGGAATAGCTGTGAACTCGTGCAAGAAGGTCTGGAAGGCCTGTGCTCAACTGACCAGTGGCCCCGGTAACACCCATTCTCGACACGACGTATATGAAAGAGTCGGCAATCTTGCATAGAAGTTTCATTCGAGAGTCGGAGGTGGCGGGGGCAATTAGAGGGACATACGAGAGCCTAAAAACACATGGGGATCAGTACGAGAGTAGTTCCAGCCCCAACGGGGAATGACCGACTTACCCATCCTTTCTGCATAGTTCTCTGAACCGAACAGCTTCCTCTGGTGGTAAGTCAACCATAATGAAGCCGTTGACCCCGGCGGCTTTTGCGTCCTTCAACATCCTTTCCTCGCCATATCTCAGAAGCGGGTTGTAATAGCCCATAAGGAGTACGGGAGCTCTCAATCCTCGGTCCCTTGCAGTGCGGACCATTTTAAGCACAGAAGTGATAGTGACTCCATGCTGCAATGCTTGCGTATTTGCGCGCTGGATGGTAGGGCCATCGGCGATTGGATCAGTGAACGGTACACCGAGTTCAATGATATCTGGAGGCAAGAGGAGAGAAAACAGAAGTCAGTCTCGGCAATTCAATTTTCCCGCCAGAAGCACTTGTAGCAAAGGATTGGGCCTACCAGCTCCTCCGTCTTCCATGCCGAGTATGATATCAACAGTTTCATCTGGGTGCGGGTACCCCGCAGTGACATACGCCACCAGTGCAGAGCGTCCTTCTCGCTTGCATTGAGCAAAAGTCTGCTTTATGCCCTCCATGATGACAAGTATTTTCTTCCTTCCGCTTGATCGGCGTTCAGTTCTTTGGTTTTTTTTTTTTCGACCGTTCGATGCTTCGTGCTTTTGTTGTTCCTGTTGAAAGCGGATTGCGGGGAGCTGTCCAAAGTGAGGGAATGACGTGCAATTGAAAATTAAAAGCTCTATAGCTACTTGACCAGTCAACGAAAGAAAGGTAAAAAGAAGAGGAGAAAGGAGGGAGAGAGTGGGAGGGATATATTGTAGCACAAGCCGCAAGAACAGAAGGCTGCGCTGAGTCACTTTCGAGAGTTGGGCAATGCAAGTGAATATAAGAATTTTGGCGACTCAAGAGTCATACAAAAAGTCACTAGTGAGCCGGGCCCGGCAATGAGGTTGGCCCTCCCCGCGCGCTGCTGAAAAGTTAACTAATCTTAGGCAACTCACACCTGGGAACAGTGGGACGGCTTTTGACGAGCCTTCACTCCCACCAACTCCAAAAACCAAGTACCTGTTAGTTAATTAGTTATGCAGTCTGGACTCGATGATGTCGGTATCATTGAAGAAAGCTTTCAATAAAACAATTGAGATTGAATCCAAAAGGCTAATATTGAGTCGACACTCGCTATAAC
The DNA here is from genome assembly GCA_001430945.1 of Amauroascus niger. Taxonomy (NCBI): domain Eukaryota; kingdom Fungi; phylum Ascomycota; class Eurotiomycetes; order Onygenales; family Onygenaceae; genus Amauroascus; species Amauroascus niger. The sequence continues at coordinate 23,857 of LJPK01002281.1, forward strand.
TCTGGCAGTATATTTCCAGTCAGCTCAAAAAGCCAACTTATTAAAATCCTTGCGACAGGTTCGCACCAGCAAAAATCGCCATAAAAATCGATGTACAGGGTCCAAACTCCCAAAAGCAAACAAAACAACGAAAAACACCACTTTTCCTGTGCAAGACGCCCATACAAAATCCCGTTCCCAGATCCGATGCGATGCTTCAAAAAGGAGTGGCTGATGCTAAACTAAAAAGCATGCAAAATGTTCAAAAAGGAGTGACCATGCCCACTTTTTCCTTTCCGTGCAAAATAAATGCGTGCAAATCGGCCATACACAGAAACAAGCTTCAAAACAAGCTATATGATGCTCTATTAAAACAAAATGCCCAAGGCGGAGAAGGGTGTCGGATGGTATATTAGAGAAACGCCTTTGGCGAAAGCGACAATTATTGTAAGGAGGGTTTAAACATCAAAAATTAGAGCCGTCAAAGCGGCATCCACCTGTCATCAGCATAAGGGAGTGAGACATGACCAGGGGGAATCGTTCAAAAACAGAAAACCAGCCAACGCCGCGCTTGTTTCTGACAGGTCGTTAAAGGAGTGGCAGAAGGAAATTCGTGAGCGTTATTTCAATGCATCGGAGGTGTCAAAGGAGCGACTGACGGGACCAGCATCTTCCAAAGATGAAGTCGCTCGGAAAAAAACAGCAAAAAACAAACCGCTATGCAATACAAACATTATCGAATTAAATGATTTAAGGTGAATCGGTAAGACGGCGGGAGTAACCAGAACTAAGCTCGAAGAACCGGGGATCTGCGTAGCACAAGGAGTTGCCATGATGACGTGGTACGACTGGGGTGAACTGAAAGTATCGGAAATATATTTAGACGCCGTTGTTCGGGTGGTTTGGAGTGTAGTGCGAATGGATAGAGTCTCGCCCTGAAGATGCGAAATTCCCGGGATAGGAATAAGCCATGTCTTGAGGGGCCGTGTACGTGGAAGATACAGGGCTATTGTTCACAAAGGCACTGAAGTCAAACGATCCATGACGAGGGACCAAAGCTGGCGACGAAGCATGTCGATGCTGACCTCGGTGAAATTGGTAGGTCGCCTGCCGACTGTCGGTTGAAGGCACCACAACGCGAATTGGCCCAGTTGCGGGAATATGATGGTTTCCATACACCTGGGTACGCAAGTGTGGATGCACGCCAAGAGCGAGAGGGCTAGAGACATCTACTACAGTCTGCGGGTGTCGAGTATGGTAGTCCATAGGGCCATTCATGTTGGCATTGATGTGATGATTGGAACCTAATGGCGCTTGAAAAGTCCCTGCGGTTGAGGAGTAACTGGCAGACTAAATGGATATCAATACCTAAGCCACGAAAGTCCAGATACAAAATCAACTTACGTATTTCCCAATAATTTTCTTCAATGCATGGGCAAGAATTCGCCATGGGAATACCTTAACGTCTTTCTCGATATTTCGAGGTTTCGGATTTGGAAACCCCATAATGACTTTAAAGAAATCCTCGCTTTCGGGTTTAGCTTTGGAAACTGTCAATGGGCGAAAGCCTTCTAGGTTTCGGCGGATGCGGTTTTTCTCTTCCACTGTAAATCTAACTCCAACAAGGGATTCTAGAAGGAAGATGGTGTCGACGCTGGTGACAAAGCATTCCTTCTTGCCAGCCCAGTAGATGCAGCTGATACAGATACTGCTGGGAGCACGATCGGCGGGCGCGACGGGTTGGAAATCGGCATGGATAGTGCTGCCAGTCTGGTGGCGTGTGAATTGTACGAGTCTTCTTTGAGAATCCTGCTCCTCTGTAGTCCAGTTATCCGCCATGGAATCAAGGTCGCCATTCAGCTTGAGGACAGCCTTTGTTGGATACATCGCATAAGGGTTGAAGGGCTGGTTTTGAACTGCACTGTTGGAACCCGTAATGGACTGTTGAATCGTTGAAGTTCGAATAAGCGTCGGATTTTGTCCAGCTCTGACAGATAGTGGCAATTCTGGTGTTTGAGACGCCGAAGTCATGTTGTATCGAGGATTGAAATCGGCAATAGTGCTGTCGGGAAAAGCTGGACTCCAAGATGATGCGAGAGGAGACGGTGCCTTGACTCTAGATTGGGATATACTGGCATATACATCTAGCTGCGTTGGTGGCAATGGTGATGGAACGCGCTGGGCATTGGCAGGGTAACCCGTAATCGACGTTGGGGTAGGAAGATAGGCAGAGTAAGGAGATGTTGAAAGGCTTTCCGCATAAACTGAACTTCTAGGACTGTCTTTGGTTCGCAAGTGTTTCACCGACGCGGATGTGTTGTCTGAACCACAAGACATTCTTCTTTTCCGAGACGCTGGAGAGACAGCTTCAACGCATTGTTCGTAACTGAAAGTGCCGACTTGCGCAACATGAGTCGTGGGACCGTCAGGATCCTCCATAACTAATTCAACAGGGACTGAAAGGGATGTTGATTCTGTTGACGAGAAAGCAGGCACATCAACAGTAAGCACGTATTGGAAGAGGGCTTTCTCGACACTCAAAGGGCTGACAGAACATTCGCAACGCGAGGATCCAAGAATCAGATTGAAAGACCACGGAACAGGGTTGAGAATGTCAACGGTGGATTGTATTTGGACTGTCAATTTGGCGCCTTCCACGCCATTTGATGGGTCGGAACCAGTGATTTCGGGTGCTGGCCGTGACGATGCCTCTAAGCTTGGAGAGCGTGGGAAATCAAAAGGGGAGCCCGCATATCCGCTATTAGCCACATAGTGGATACTTTCATCATCCGAAACAGGATGACTTTCAAGGACTGGGGTGAAAATATGTCCTGAAAATGGCGATTGAGCATATGCTGGCAATGCACCATGATAGAGTGCCCCTGTCGTTCCATCATATTCTAACATGATGAATGTTAGTTTAGGTACGTCGATGCAGAAAAAAATAATAGAATTTCAAGCTTTTGATTATGATAAACTAACCGTATAGTTCGGTTGGCTGACATTTTTCGTAAGCCGACATAGACACGAGCTCCCCTGACTTGGCCAAAAGGCCGTCGGAAAAAGTTCCCGCAAATCTTGACTCTTCTGGGTCTGAAAAGTCGACTGATTCGTCGAATATCAACGGTGACTGGAATTCCAAGTCGAACTAGATGAACCATATTAGTACTAGGGTATTATCTTCGCAGAAGTCATCGTCTTCCAGCTGTTGCCGGCAAGACGCATATGGAGATATGATGAGACAGAACGGAGTTAAAACTTACATGGTTTGCGAGTCCCTTTGAGAGCGCCAGGATGACGGTGCTGCGAGATTGCAGCAAGAACAGATTTGATTGAATAAGCGAATGACTGAGATCCAAACGATCTCGAAATTTCAGGAGTGCTTGGATGGCACTTCAAAGCAAAAGCGAGTGACAAAGAGAGACTGTTAATCAGTCTCAAAAGCACAATACACCGAAAGAGCTGCGATTTAGCATTCAAAAGAACAATAGGTCAAGTAAGATTCCGTTTTCTGGTCACGGTGCAGCCAAAATGCCCCAATGACTGTTGGCTTCACAAATCGCAGGTTGAAACGCGCAAGTCACTTGTAGCTTGATTTGAGAACAAAAAAGTACCAATAAAGCTAGATAATGGTTAGTATTGGATGACTGCAAGCTCCAAGGACCGGCTGGCCGCATCATCCTTTCAGAGGGCACTTACCGAGTGAAATTAACAAGATAGACTTGAATCAAAGGCCTCCCGAAGTGGGTTTGCGCTGGGAAACTTGACTACAGCTATGATAGTATCCTGAAAGAAGACGCTCATTAGTGAATGAATCAATATCAAACAACGGAAACGATATGAACCATGGTACACAGCAACCATTTGCAGCTACCAACCAATAAGATGCAGATATAGACGTAGACAAACTCTCGCCCTGCAGCTTGAAAACAGAAAGGAAAAACGTCGTCTTTGCTTACCTTCCACACTATGAAATCAACTATACTCAAAGTTGATATACCAGTAAAAGCTCGTTCTTTCAGATGAGACACTTGGCCAACATGAATTGGAAAAACTGAAGTACAATATTTTCCAAGGAATATAATCTTTGCACACCGTAGGAATCTCCTGTCCTCAACACTGGGAAGATGGAGTTTGTTCCTGGGGGGTGGGCCGCTCGTGCGCTTGCAGATATTTGAGCAACGGATGGATGTCCACAGGAGAGGAAATCAATCTCTTGTCGTCGCTGAGGTTCGCGATCAATGTTGTTCTCCTGCTTCGTTAAAGCAACTTCTCTGTTGACCGTGTTCACCTCCGGCTGTCCTCTTTTTTTCGCTTTCTTCTTTCTTTGTTTGTTTCTAAAAAAAAATCAACAGGAATTCTTTTTTCCTTCTGTTCCCAAAAACTCCTTCGAGGCCGTTCAATGACTTCTACCGACGCGAGACAATTGCGAAACGGGAGAGCGAATGTATTCCCCAGCGATTGCGATCGATAGCACGTATTAAGAGATACGATATTATGTACTAAGTAAGTGTATGTAGATTATAATCTGCCGTCGAAAAGCACCGAAGCAAGTAGCGAACGTAAATTCGTTGAAAAGCGAGTGTGTAGTTCTGATAGAACTGAACGAAGGTGGAAAACGATGGGAATGTTTGTTATTTTTGTCAGAGCGTCATGGTCAGGGCGAGGATGCGGGAGGAGGAGGAGGAGGAGAGAAAGAAAGAAGCGGAGGAGGAAAGGAAGCGGTCGGAGGGCGAAGGTGGTGGTGATATTATGACGAGCATATCGGCTTGGAGGTATTTTCTGGAATGCTACGGTCCACCCCCGCCACAGGCCAGAATGATGGGCAGGCTTCAGACCAACGAAACGTGACAACTCCAGTGGGCGGACAAGGGGGGGGGGGGAAAGAAAAAGGCTTGGTTTGGTTTGGTGACGAAGGGGGAAAAACCTCGACCGGGGGGAAACCAATACGCATACGCTCTTGTACGGGGCGTAACTAACTAACAAACGGAGGAAACCACATGGCCGAGAAAAGGACGGCTCGGCGGGGTCAGTGTGTTGAGGTCCAATCACCGCGAGCAGCCCGATCCACTACAGTCCAGATACGATTCGATTTATCCGCCTTACAATACGATGCTTGAGCACCATACGGAGGACGTACGCTCGTCACGTTTTCGTTGAATCGCCCGTGTATTGTAAAATGGATTGCTCAAATCGGCCTTATTTTGGGAACGACTCCCATCAAGTGCTGCTCGAGCTGGCGATCAGCCACCAACAATCCATTCAAGTCTACTGTTAATTGAGGACAGCTTGACACTGCCTCGAGATAGCTGACATGTTTATTTGAATGTACGGATGTGTTTAGTTTGCGATGATATGCATTCCACAGAGGAAACTGACCTAAACCCTTCCCGGGTTCCAGGGTGTTTTGCGCTAAAATTCCAGGGGGTAGCCGAGCATTTTAGGCGCAAGTCGGATCTTCGACACGAAACCACTAACACCAGAAATAATTTGCAGGACCGGCGAACTGGCCGTAGCGTGTCCCAGGTTGAGCACCACCAGAAAGCTCGTCCAGGAGTAGCTTCCTGGAGCTCTGGAAACTAGAGAGCTGTTGTCCTGTCGCACCGACATTTTGAAGCGAATTTAGCTGGTTACCTACCTAGTTGAATCAGGTAGTCTTGGAGATAAGCTCCATTCTCGCATAGTACGGAGTAGCTATTCATAAAATGCACTGCCTCCTCGCCTGATCCACGGTCGGTCTTCCCAATTGGTGGCCGCCAGCACGAGAGGCTAACCCATAGGATAGTTATTGCTTACTAACTAACTAATGATTCGGCTTTTCCAGCAGAAGCGGCCGAATGCCTTTTCCAGCTGTTCTATCTGAATACTAGCTGGTACAGAAAACAGCCGTATCGTGTAATTATGCTTGTATTGAAGCGTTTCCTGATACGGTAATACCCAGAATCGCCAATTCTTTCCGTGTGATTTGGCACCACAACAGGGCTCTTCCATGCGCAAACTCACTCGCTTCAGAAAAGTTTTTCACTCCAGAATTGTGAGGGGTTGGATGGAGGAATGGAGGGTGAGAGGAATCTGGTAAGTATAATGCCATTCTCAAAAGGCCCTGCGATGAGTTGTGGTTCCTAATGAAGAAGAATCAACAGCGAAGGGAGTACGAAGTCAAACAGGACGCGGGATTGATGTGAGGTTTGTCCGATGAGCCTATATTTAGCACAATAAGCCCAAAAGTTAGGCTTTCTGAACTCGAACCACTTGCCTCCCCGATTCCCGAAGGATCCATCTCCATGACCCAACTCTGCCTTCTGAATTTCTCGCGTTTTTTGTCACGACGTAAGAACGGCCCGATGATTGCTGTGTGGACTGGAAGAATTTCCAAAGGGCAACGAGTCACTTCTGGGATCTTTGATATGATCAGCGCAATCAGCGCAGATAAGGTGCACTGACTACGGAGGACATGAGGGTATTGGCTGAGTACCGTATGGGCCCTCGAACAGCTCTCCATCAAAGCTGCAAGAAATGCAGATAATTCTCGATTTCAATTGGCCAAGTTTACCTCTCAAGCAACCCAGAAGTAACCAAATGGGCATGGACGTTTCAACGTAGGACGCTTGAGTAGCAGCAGCTCCCTAGCCTCAACCCGTTTCGGAAGGGTGTAAGCAGAACATACATCATCCTGCTCTATCGGTTTCCCTCCACTAACTAAACCTCGCTTGAAACCGCTCCTTCCGGGGCACTGCGAACAAGATCCGAGAATATAATCCTTTGCCTCGATGGAGCCAAATCTGCATTCAGCTGGCAGAACCAGTCAGGCATGACTCAAGACGGAAATGGTCGTCTTGTATAGTCATTCCTAACGGCGCATGATGCATCTTCACACGTTTTCCAGTCAGCCGGGCGTGTTTGCGTCTGGTGGCCGGAATATGTTGCTAAAAATAATACCACAGCCAGCAACTCCAGTTTTTCATCCTGATTGACAAAGTTAACTACGGAGCAGCACAGATTTGTAGATGGAGCTCTTATCGTGTTTTCTAACCCCACCTGTGGAAAGTTCCTTCATAGGGTTTACGACAACGCATTCGTATAGAGAGACAAAAATTCCATCAGAGATGTTTCTCAACTAACTAACTAGTGTAAGTAACTACCCAGAGCTGTTCAGTCCTATTTTTAGAGCTTGTTGATTTTTTTTTTCTTTGGTTTCTGTGTGAGCCAGATCTGAAGCACGTTAACATGCATCAGATGACCACTTTGGCATTCCCACGAGGATTTGACATGAAACGGGGAGTTAGTTGTGTAGAACAGGGTGTTTCCCCCATTTCTCACCATCATTGAAGCTCTCTGCCCGGTTCCCATGATCTCCTGGGGAAAAAAAGGGAGCAAATCCGGGAATTCATTTGCTTTAGCGCAAAATTACCAATTGAAGTTTAGTTTGCAAGCCTTGCCCGTCTAAGATTCAACCAAGCGAGTCCAAACGCCCCGGCGCGAGTTTCAGAAGCCGAGCAACGATTTCCTGGCAGCTTGGTTCAAGCGTTTTCCCGGCCCGGTGAACCAAGGGGACAAATATCTTGGAAGAAAAAAAATCTTCGGTATTTTGGCGGACTGGAGCTCAAAGAATTTTTTTTTTTTCTCTCCGCAGGAAGGGCGGAAAACAAACCCAGTTCCCCCAGTTCCAGCATTGCGTAGTATTGTGGAGATTGGGAGATCTCAGGGATGAAAACTCCTCGTTGCTTTTTTTTTCCATTGTCGTTTCATCTTGAAGTGGCAGCAGATTATCCTTTTTGTGTGGTTGTTATCAGCAGTTTTATGAACGTGCCAGGGTAGTTTGCGCTTTGGCTCCCGGGTCAGCGCTGGATTCGCTGCTACAATGGCGGGGATTGAAGATCAAACGAACCCCCAGCAAATTGAATTATTTGCATATTTGACAGAAGTTTAATTGCCATGATGGCGATCTTGTTTAATTTTACTGCTGACTTCAAAATGAATGTCATGCCCGTCCTAGGCAAAGGAAAACCTTCATTTCGTTGTTTCCGAGGATACCATGCCCGGCTTGCATTTATGTCTGTACAGATGAAAAGAGAAGAAGGAAAAAAGATAACTACATGGGTGGACAGGGTTTGGCCTGCTATTTCTTTCATAGAAAATTCGCTTGGGAACGGGGCGAGTTGTTTGGGATCCGAGAACCCTGCCTCCCCATCCTGGAGCTTCAGAATTTGGATGTTTTGCCGCAAGGCCGCTCTTAGCCTGTTTCAAAACATGAAGCTTTGAATCTAATAACAATCGCCGAAAAGGAAACTGGCAGCTAGCAAAGGGGTTCGAGCTCTGAACCAGAGAGTTCCGCCGGGGTCTGGTGGAATCGCAGGATATCTCCAGTCAAGACTTCGAAAGGGGCGAAAGCTAGAGAAATGACCATTCGCCTCCTATGTGAGAAATGAGGTCTACAGCTTGCTTTCAGACCCGCTGCCCTCGGCGATCTGGATAATCAATTTGCCAAACTGGCTCCCTTGCTTCATGTCATCAAACAAGCTATCGATGCCTTTGATATTGTCGATACCCTGAACAACGCGCGAGACAATGGGCCTGATGTTGTGCTGCTTGACAAAGTCTACCATGTCTTTGAATTCCTTTCTTGATCCCATTGTTGAGCCCTTGACGTCGATGTTCTTCAGCACAGCCGGCATGATGAACGGCATTTTGGGTGAGACCGTCATGCCGTAAACAGAAACCACACCTCCAGCCTGTATTCAGGAGAGTTGTTTAGCAGATCTAAAAGCGATTGACATTCTTTGGGAGGACTGTCAACAAACCTTGAGCAATTTGGGTGATTTTTCGAGAATATCTCCCCCAGCTCCATCGATGATGGCGTCAAAATTCATTTTGCCCTCTGGCAGCATGCCAAGGAGTTTCTTCTCCCATCCTTGCTCTTTATAATTTACTCCCCCGCGGGCACCCAGCTCAGTCGCTTGTTTGAGTTTCTGCTCACTTGAGCTTGTGACGAATACATCGGCTCCTCTTGCCACTGCGAATCGCAGAGCCATAAGGGCGACACCACCACCGATACCCGTTATCAAGACTGCGGCACCGGACTTGGAGTTCTTATCACCGGCTTTGGTAACAAGGGCGCGCCAAGCCGTGAGGCCCGTCAATGGCAGAGCAGCGGCTTCGGCATCGTTGAGGTGTTGGGGTGCCAATTCCACCTCGCTCGCGTTCAGGGTGAGGTATTCCTGTAGTGTGCCTTTAGGGTTCAACTTTGTTCCACCCATAATCGCATATCCCTTTGGCGATTCCGGACCTTCCTCAGCGTCTTTCCACCCAGTACCCGGATTGAAAATAACTCTTTTTCCAATCCAGGCGCCCGAGTCTGGTACCTGAGGACCAGCGGATGCGACGACGCCAACGCCGTCCGCAAGGAGTGGAGTGTCGAACGAAACCCCCGGATACAGGTGCTGGCGGATAAAGAGGTCCCTGTGGTTTAGCGCTGCGGCTGTGATCTTTATGAGGAGTTCGCTGTCTTGGGGTGTGGGTTCAGGGATATTCCGGAGAGCAAGAGAGTAGTAAACTTGGCCCGGCTTTCCTGGTTTCCCGTCTGGGGAGGTGACAGTGAGGGCGTGCATGGCTGGACAGTGACGTGGGATTGTATATGTAGAGATCTAGGGTGACAGCAGCGTAGATTTCAACACAGCTGACGAAGTTCGAGCTAAGGGTTTATCTGTTTCTGATATGACAAGAGATTCATCAGTTGAATTGAGCATTTCCCTCAGTATTTCTTTGCGGAATTGCGTTGAAAAAGAATGGCATTGCAAAAACGGCAGCAGAAACAACCCACGTACTAAGGATATCACTAATCAATATATCTCTATCCCTGAACAAATGCGCAATCGTTAGCTGGCAACAAACAACACTTTCCGACTCACGATCTCCCGGACCACGCATAGACAATCGGGGAGAGAGCTTACAAGAGTGACGAACAGGGATCTACCAGCAGATCAAAGGAATGTTCGGCTTTTCTGCGAGTCGACTGAGGTACTCCTGTCAACAACGTTGAAGATGCAGTCAAGTTGGTTGGGCGCATTGGCGGGTTGTTCGGTCATAGTGTTCGGTGCTTGAGCCGAGGCTGCCACCTCCGCCTTCTTTGTCCGGCCCGAGTAGGGGCGATTACGTCGGGCGAAGAAAGATTGCGTATAGAATTACAATTTTTTTTTTTTTTTTTTTTTTTTTTTTTTTTTTGATATGAGGTTGGATGCAGCTAGGGGATTTGTTTGCTTGATTGTTTGTTTTGTGTAATGTTCTACAAAGTGCTTCAAACCAATTGAGGCTATCTGCTTGCTGTTTGCTATTCGTTTGGACAGGATGGTATATCGTCAAAGATCACCCGTGAAGATTTTTCTGAGATTTGTTGATATGTAAAAACAACATGGTTAGATTTCAACTACCTTGGAGTGTTTCGCAGACATATCTTTTCAATGCAACTTGACCAAGAAGACGCAAAGTAGAAGTAGGACAAGACCCTCCCAGTACCGCCATCGCCAGCGCCAGCTATAACCTAGGGGATAATGATAATAGGGAAATAATTATGCCACAGTGAAAAATGAATTTGTACATACAGCCGAGCATGGAAAATGATATCGCAGCAAGATTTGTAGAGTTAGGAGGTCCGCCACCTTGGAGTGAACCAGCGGGCATTGCCTCGTTCTCTAGACCATGAAGCACTGTCATCCCAGTCAACGAATCCTCTGCGAGGTTGAGGACGGGGACACATCGTCCACGAAGAGCTAGTAGACGAGCTATGCGAAGACAGGGAGGATGATGGCCGTCGGCGGGTCCTGTTGTAGCTGGACTCGTCATCGGAGCTGTGATACGAGCCGTCGATGCTGGGAAAAATAGGGCGCCAGGGCATGTTGGTGTCATCATCTGAACTATCATAACGCGAAGGCACTACAATCGCTCGTGGCCGGAAGCGAGGCTGACGCACCCCAAGGCTCCCTCGACGTCCATCTGGTGGTACTCTTGATAATATTGTTTGCTCCGGCGATTCACGGAATCTTGGCTGCCGTGGGTGCCGACGAGGTTGTGTATTGCCTTGCGAAGCGCATGCTCTCGCGGGAGGGGATCGACATACCATGGTCTGTCCGCTATAGCGACGGTGAACATCGTGAGGGTTTACGTTCACGTACGGCCGTCCAGGCACGAAGTACTCCGGAATCGAACGGCAGCGATAGCACGGGCAACCCGTACCGGTGCCGATGCATCGAGCTTGCTGGGCTTGTCGACTTTGCTGTTGTTGTATGTGTAGGTTCTCCCCACTGTAGAATCCTGGGCCGTAGTTCTGGTAAGGGCGATTTCCTCCCGCGTTGTGGTTGCCGGCCATGGGGAAGTTGAGAGGAAATCCTAGTTGGGCCCTCCACCCACCAGGATTAGGAGGTTGACGAGAGCGTCTCGCGAACATTATCTCGCAGTCTCATCGACAATAAAAATGATACTGGAGTTGGGGCCCAGGGCGTTGCACCCCAGTGCATGTGTTTTTAGCAATCAGGGCTAAAACGGTATTGAGAATTGAGTTGAAAAGATATGACCGAGTAAACAGATGATAAACAAGGGCCTAAGTTCAAACAAATAAAGGACGATCAGCAAGAAGGAATGCCTATTCAATTCTAGGAGATATCTTCGGATATTTATGTTTTTTTCATGGCGGTGACGCAGCTCTAGCTCTGATGCACCATGTTTGCTTGGGAGCAACATCACAGCGACTGCAACCTGCTTGCATACCAGGAGAAAGCTTTGGGCAACTTCCAATCGAATGAATGGTTTAATTGCCGGGGCGGTCACCCCGGGTAGTGACCGCGGCAAGTCAAGCTACGATGCAGCAGCAAACACGGCAGCACCAATGGTAGTGTTACAGATGACTCTCGGGATCAGAAGGGCCATTGCAGTGATATCAAAAGGAGAAAACAAGACGAGTATTGTCCAAAAGGAGGAAGAAAGACAAGAGACACTGGAGCCCTTTTCGCAGTGCATGAGCCGCTCTGGTGACCCTGCAGATTTCACATAGCCGTAGACAATAACATACGACATATCAGACTTGATTTGCCAGAGTAGGGCTGGCTCATCGAGGAATAGTCGGCAACGGTAGGCCCTTCAAGGCAAAAAAAAACAAAAAGAACTATCGATTCCCGTCCAAAGGAAACGTGCAGCGGCGACCGAATGAGGCTCAGGGGAGAGAAATTACCGACGCCTGCCGGCAATCGAAGAGAGCTGTCATCAAGCTGTTTCTGCTCGCAAAGGCAAAGGGGCAATCAAAGGCTGCTGAGAGTGAACCAACAAGATCAGGGGACAATATTCAACCCAAGCATTTTGCGGCAGTCGAAGATCCAGAACATCGGATGACATCAACCAGTAGTTAAACGAAAGGGTTCGCCCAGCAGACCCAACGCGCTTTAAGGTTGAAGAAAAACAGCATATTTGTGTCTTGAATCTTATTCCCTCTTCTTTTTCTTTTCTCTGTCTCTTTCTCGTGTCCCGCCTTTCCGTGCCATAGATTCTGGCTGGCTGGATGGGGCGGAATGGGAAGGGAAGTCAAAAATAATATCAACAGAAAAAAGAGAAAAAAAGAAGCAGGGAGGGTATGCGCACGTCCCAACTGCACATCCCCACGCACCCTGGCCACTGCTCTGTGCAGCGTCAAAGGGGAGGCTGGCAGCGGTGTGGGCGAGCCCTCACCTAATTCCACGCCGTCGCGCTGATTCGCCCCAGCAACCCTTGCTTTTTTTCCCTTTCTTTCTTCTCTCTCTTCTCTGGCTTTTTTGGCCCAAAAGAACCACATTCCAACCCGGAAGAAAAGACGCCCATCAAGTCTGCACCAACACAACTCGCCAGTAGAAAAAGGTAAGAGGATAAGCAAATTGCCCTTTTTTCCTTCTTTTCTTTGCTTTCTGTTGTGTGTTGATCTCCTAGAACCGACACCAAAAGACCTTTTGTGTGCTGATCTTCTGTTGGCGCTTCAGCTCCCATCCGACCCTCGTTCCTCAGCCAACGTCCAGCCATTGCGTCCTCGATCCCTCAGCTTTGAACCACCACGACATTCGAATCCAAGCTCAGAAAAACAAGGGCATTAATTTCATCTTTCCAAACGATCGGGACTAGACAAAGAAGACTAGATACTGTTTTTGTCTCATCATGCCTTCACCACTCCCATCCACTTTCGCCTCCGCCGCGGCTGGCAACACAGATTCATCCAGAAGGCCGGAGGGCATGAGTAGCAGCGGAGAATGGTATGTACCCTGCGCATCCCGTCTTTGCCACGGCCAACGTTGAAAACGCGTCTCCATCTTTTCGTCCTACGTGTTTTCAAATAGAGCAACAGTTCCTCCACCACGCCAGTACATTCACAAAACTGACATTTTGTAGGTCACGAAATCGCCTCAACGGAGCTACGCAAACATTTCGTCGTCCATCTCTCGCGACCAACACATCTCATACCCGGGAGGGCACGCAGACAATTTCAAGCGCATCCACCACACCTACCGTCCCGGCGTACATTCCTCCGCACCTCAACTCAAGCTATCAGTCCGGTGCACCTCGTGGCGGGGGTGGAACCGATAGCCGATACTCGAAAGATCAACTGCTCAACTTCTATAAAAACCAAAAGGACACCAAGGACTGGGTAAAGAATGTAACGGATCATTTCATGGCAGACTGGAATCCTTTGGAAGAGACCCCTGTCACCAATGGCGGCTGGGGTAAACGAGACGATTTCAAAGACAGTCACACGGGTCCCGAGGTGTGCTGGGATCATGATGGGAAGATAGAACCCTTGGCCTTGATGGACATGACCAAGGAAGAAAAAGATGTTTGTTTCCTTTTCAATCAACTCGCTCATTGCTGACATTGTGATTCAGTTATTTTCCACTTCTGTCAATTCCCCACTCAAACCTCCACCGCAGAACGCCTCAAAGGATGGCGCCACGCCTGGCGGTTCAATGGGTCGCAAGGCTTCGTTTTCCCACCCGCAAGGCCATATGAATTCATTCAATACCTCGTCTCCCGGGGCTGGTCGACCTGGTGCTCGACGACGTGGTACTGGGGACTCTTTGGCAAACACAATGTCCCCGACCGGAAATTCTCGTTTCTTCCGCGATGAACCTAACACGTCTACCCCGCCTCCGTCCCTTTTGCGCCGAAAGACAGACTTCCGTGACCCCATTCCGAGCTCGAGACTGGAGGAGAAGGAGCAAGATGGTGCCAGTCGCGATACACCACTGGACATCACTTCTCCATTTGGGATGCTTAAGCGTAGCGCTACCAACCCCCTTGGCAATAGTACTTCCTCGCCGTGGCAAACTAACTCACATGGTTCTGCCTTTTCGCCAATGGGCTCATTTGGTAACTTCTCGCTTGGGCCTATCGCATCGCCGACCGCGGAAAAGAAGACTAGTTACGGAAGTTTACGGGGTGAAAGTCGGTTTAAGAATCTGCTATCAAAGAGCAGCTTGGAGGATATTGGTAGCGGTTCCAAAGAAAAACCGTCCATTCTTGACCGCCTTCCTGAAGCTGACAACGACAATCCTCCACAAAGTCAGGCAGATATCGTACAGAACCGACCGGCGCGTAGCGACACCAATCCGTTTGAAGAACCTCGAAGCGGAAGTGCTGCTCTAGGTGGGCAGGATTTGAATCCTCCTAGCACTGGAATCGATCAATTTGGGCTCTCGACATTTGGCTTACCATCTGCCGCCCATACCCCAAGCCGTCTTCATGGACATGAGCCTATGAGTCCTACTCATACAAACCCATACCAGTCTCCCCACGGAGAGCAAGCAGAAGCAGATGAGGTTCACACAAATGGGTCTGATATACAACACGCCCATTTACCGAGCCTTAGTGAACTGCGCGAAGATCCCGGCCCTTCAGCGTTTGGATCTTTCCCTAGAACTGGAACTACGGGCGATATTACGGCAGGAGATCGAAGTCAAACATCAAGCGTCGGCGGAAACCGAAATTTTTCGGGACTAGGTGGCCTCGGTGGTCTTCCTCCACTGGGGACGTCGGCGGGTTGGCCAGCCACTGCTTCAATGGGCACACCGACTCGTGAGAGATCTGCGTTTATGGGCGCATTTGGCGATCCTATTTTTGGACCAATGTCGGAACTACAATCTCCTAGTTTGTCGTCCTTGGGAGCCGGAGGATTTTTTGGAACGCATACCACTATTTCCAACTCTACAAACACTCGACCTAGCAAGTTAGGGTCTCTTTTCCCGCCTGCGATGCAAGACCAGATGCGGGAACAGTCACGGTCTGATATCCTAGGGAATGACGGCATTGCAAGACCACACGGTGTGTTTCTCCCCATCCACTTTCGGACATCAGAATTCGAAGCTAACTTTGAGTAGATCTCTTTATGACTTCGGAAAAGCCGAATGTTAATCTTTCAGCTGGCGTTTCTGCATCCCAGACTCCAGTTTCGGCCGTTGGACAGACCTCAGTGCCTTTAGGCCAGCCATCAGCAGAAGGTGTGTCCCTACCAAATCAGGGTTCTAGCCAGTCCAGTGGTGCTTCTCCCGCGAATCAACTTCCAGCTACACAACAGCGCCAGATGGTTATGCCTGATCGCATGCGGTGGATTTATCGTGATCATAAAGGAAACACTCAAGGGCCTTGGTCTGGTCTCGAGATGCACGATTGGTTTAAGGCCGGCTTCTTCACGGCAGAGCTCCAAGTCAAAAAGCTTGAGGACGCCGAGTACGAGCCGTTGGGCCAGCTTGTTCGACGGATCGGCAATTCTCGAGAGCCTTTCCTTGTCCCACAAATCGGCGTTCCTCATGGCCCCCCAGTCACACAGGCTCAATGGACTGCGACTTCACAAACTGGTGTTGTCCAACCTCCATTTGCTAACAGCTTCCCTAGCTTCGGCACAACTTTGACGGCAGAGCAGCAAAATGCGCTGGAGCGGAGAAAGCAGGAAGAACAGTATATGATGGCTCGCCAAAAAGAGCACTTGGCTCAACAGCAAGCGTTGCTCAAACAAATGCAGTTCCAGAGCACCACTCATACGATGAATCCACAGTTGCAACATCATTCTAGTGCTCACAGTCTCCAAAGCCAGCCAAGTTATGGCAGTATCGCGTCACCGGCTACATACCAGCCCCCTCCTATGCAGGCGCCAATTCAACCCCCACAGCCGCTACCTGGATACTTTGACTCCCAGGCGAGACCAGCTGCGATGCCCAACGTTGCGCCCCAGATGCCTATCCAAGAGCCAATTGGAACTCAAGATCAGCTACCTACATTACTTGACCTCTTAAATATCAACCACACGGCGCAGTATCCCTTCGGTACTGGCCCATCTTTTGCAGCAAGGCAGCCTGAAGCTACTGTGCACCCCGAAGCAGTTACTACGATGCTGCAGGATCGAGCGCATCTCCAGAATGAACAGGATCAATTTAACAAGGCCCAGACGGACTCTATTTTCGATCAGCAGGCACGTGAGGAGCGCTTACGTCAATTTCATGCATTGAGACACCCGGATGAAGAGATTTCTGCCCGCAAAATCGAAGGACTTCCTACCCATCCGCCTGCCCCTTCCGCCGAGCAACTTGTACACCAGGAAGAGGTTGTGTCCATGCTCAATGTTCAGCAACAGCAACAGCAAAATGTATCTGGTAACGAAGAAGTTCCGCTTTCACTTACCCAGCAGGTGCAGAACGCTGCGACAGCACAAAGATTGCAACAGGCCCAACAAGCTCAAGCACCTGTTCACCAAGAATCTCCGTGGCAAAAGATTGACATTGGAATGCCACAGCCTTTCCCTCCACCGCCTTCTCAGTCTCCTCTTCCAGCTCCGGCAGCACAGAGAAAACACAATATTGCAGACACCTTGGCTGCGGGATCTCGTTCGCAAAATCAAACTCCTGCCACTGCTGAGGCTCAAACCACATCTGTTGCTCCTTGGGCAACGCAAGCTACCGAAGCTCCAAAGGGACCCTCGTTGAAGGAAATTCAAGAAGCTGAAGCTCGAAAGGCCGCTAAGTTGGAAGAAGCTGCTGCCGCCGCTCGACGCGCCCTTGCGGAACAAGAGCGAGCCACCCAGCCACCAAACCAACCTGTCCCCGGACTTCCTTCGACGGCTAATTGGGCAAGTGCTGGGTCTCCCGCTACACCAACCCCGGCTGGTTCTGTGTGGACAAAGCCATTAGCTGGTAAACCTTCAACTCCCGTCACTGCTGCACCAAAGAAGACCTTGGCACAGATCCAGAAAGAAGAGGAGGCTCGTAAGCAGCGTCTCGCTGCAGCCAATGCACAAGTGAATGCAATCAGCACCGTTGTCACCCCCGCAGGTAAGCGCTATGCAGATCTTGCGAGCAAGGTCGTCCCTGTGACCACGGCTCTGCCTGGTGGTGCCTGGACCACAGTCGGCGCTGGTGGAAAAGCAAAAGCACCAATTGCCCCGCCTGCACCAATACGAGCGGTTAGTAGCGCAGCGCCTGTCACATCTGTTATCAAGTCGAGACCTGTGGCAGTCACACGGTCAACCACGATAACATCCGTTCTCAATTCAAACAAGGCGACTGAAGAACTAGTGAAATGGGCTAAGCTAGCGTTGGGCAAGGGACTGAACAGTGCAATCAATGGTAAGAAATACACCGTAACAATGCCGTGACTCTTTCACCCACCTACTAACACCGTTTTTAACAGTTGAGGATTTCGTCCAACAACTACTCCTTCTTCCGCCGGAGACGGAAATTATATCCGACTCTGTCTATGCCAATTCCCAGACCCTCGATGGTCGCCGATTTGCCGAGGAGTTCATCCGCCGTCGCAAGCTTGCAGACAAGGGAATTGTTGACCCAATCCCGACTACGGGCGGAAATATGTTTGGCGCCGTATCTGACTCGAAGAGCGCGTCTGATGGATGGAATGAGGTCGCTAAGAAGGGCTCGACCAACGCTAACCGGGAAGATGCAAACACTCCATTCAAGGTCGTTTCCAAGAAGAAGGGAAAGCGGTGAATGTTTGTGAGCGCGAGGTTTACTGACTGGGGTGATCCTGCGTATTTTGGCAGCGAAGCAATCCAGCGATCTTCATGTGGCATCTACCTGTCATCATATGGCCTTTTGTGCCTGATTTTGTAAGAATAATTTCTACCTGTCTGTCGTTTTCTCTGTTTGGTGTGACTTTGTGTGAATATGCTTGATTGGAGTTATGTGTTACTATATCATGTGCGACAGTTTTGACTTCATGTATTGTATGTGATCATGCCTTCAATTTGCTCTCTCCAACCTGAACAAGGCATTTTGTTTATGGTTTCGGCGTTGGGACATGTTGCTTTAGTCCGTGCTCACTTTATCCTGTGGTCGTTTCATTCCGTTCGTTCCAACTCATAAAACCTCCGAGCCCAGCCGGCGCCAAGCTTCACCTTCATGCATCATTGATTCACCTGTGATCAGTGTGCCACAGGGCGTGAACTTTGATTTGGCGGGGGAGACCGAAAGAAGGGAGATCCGCGAGGGATAAAACGTACGCAGAATGGGACGTGAGCTGATTTTGATATTTAGTAGATTGAACTTCCCCAGATCTTTATTTTGTTCGAATCAATACGCTTAGTCCCCATTCAAGCTAGTGTGACTCACTGAGAAGACAAAAAGATAGACAAAAGGATAGAAAGAGAAAAAAGGACGATCGAAAAAAAGAACAAAGAAGGATTTACCGTGAAAATGGGCTCGTTGTCTGCTTCATCACCGGCTTCTGACAAGACAATCCCCTTTGGGCATGAGATGTTGAAGCTGTTCCCAATTGATCCAAACTGGAAGAATCTGAATCACGGTACGGAGCACGGTTTCGCTACCTACATTCTACCTCTACTGCTGTGCCCACCTTTCACAGCCTTACAGAGCTACGCGTGGTCAACCTGCTCGCGAAACAGCTGTTAGGATAATTGATGCTAGAACTAGCTAACCAAACCAAACCCCCCCAACAGGCTCTTTCGGAACTTATCCAATTGCCATCGTTCAGGAGCGACAAAAATTCCTGGCGGAGCTGGACAGCAATCCCGACACGTTTATTCGCTATGACAGTCCCAGATACAACTCCCGCGACGCGGTCGCCAAGTACCTCAACGTCCCCACGACCGAGGTGGTGTACGTCAAAAATGCCACCACGGGCGTGAACACCGTTCTGCGGAACCTGGTATACAAGCCGGGTGATGTCATTGTGTATTTCTCCTGCATATACGGTGCGTGTGAGAGAACGATTGCGTACTTAGCCGAGACGACACCCCTACGGGCGCGCATGGTTGTGGTGGACTTTCCCTGCACGCACGAAGATATACTGCAGAGGTTCAAGGCTGTTGTGCAGAAGGCGAAGGCGGACGGATTGAATGTGAAGATTGCCCTGTTCGACACCATCGTTAGCCAGCCTGGTGTGCGAATGCCGTTTGAGAAGCTGGCGGAAATCTGCCGCGAAGAGGGAATACTCTCTTGCATCGACGGTGCCCACGGGATCGGGCATATTCCATTGGACCTGGCGAAGTTGGATGCAGACTTCTTCGTGAGCAATTGCCACAAGTATGTTGAATCCACCCAAGCCTGATATTCACCCACCCCTATCCTCCCATCCATATAATCTAACAAAAAGCTTTCCAAAAACTCCAGATGGCTCTTCACCCCCCGCGCCAACGCCATCTTCCACGTCCCCCTTCGAAACCAACCCCTCATACGCTCCACCTTGCCCACATCATGGGGCTTCCAACCCACCCCAGACATCCTCTCCGACACCGTCCCCGGCTCCTCCAAACCCCTCCGTTTCCCCCCCGAAGCCTCCCGCGGCAATCCCAAATCCGCCTTTGAAAGCCTCTTCGAATTCGTCGCCACCAACGACGACACCGCCTACTTCTGCACCCCCGCCGCCATCAGATTCCGCCAGGAAGTCTGCGGCGGCGAAGCCCGCATCACCGAATACTGCGAGGCCCTCGCATTCGAGGCAGGGAACCTCGTGGCGAAAATCCTCGGCACGGAGGTGCTCTGCGAACCCGGTGCTGAGGCCCAGACCACCCGTGGCGCGAGCCAGATGCGCCGCTGCGCACTGGTCAATGTCCGCCTGCCTATTGGCGTGGACGATGGCGGCGCCGCGGCTGATGTGCATGGTCAGAAGCGGGATGGGTCGTATCCTGTCGTCAAGCTGGCTTCGGCAGACCTGCTGGCGAAATGGATCGAGAAGGAGCTTACATTTGAACATAACACGATGGTGCCTACGTTTCGTCTAGGCGCGTGGTTGTGGATCCGGCTGAGTGCGCAGATTTACCTTGAGCTATCGGATTTCGAGTGGTTGGGGAATGTTATGAAAGGTATCTGTGAGCGAGTTGGGAAAGGAGAGGGGCCGGAAGGGTTAGAGATTGATCTAGAGAATCTGAAGATCAACTAGATGGGTTTGTTATGATTTTTTGTCAATAATGTTGAATTGCCTGGATGAATTTTGGGTATAAACATTAGTTGAACCGAATGTTGATGACATCTAAGGTAAAAGAGCAGTTTTGTATGGATTCAAAAGTTGGATTGAAACCGGCTCCCATTTCCTAGAAGAACCTTTGTACGCCGAATTGTAAGCCAAACAACATCCACTGCCCAATGTGCCTTGAATCCTT
The DNA here is from genome assembly GCA_001430945.1 of Amauroascus niger. NCBI lineage: Eukaryota > Fungi > Ascomycota > Eurotiomycetes > Onygenales > Onygenaceae > Amauroascus > Amauroascus niger. The sequence continues at coordinate 44,462 of LJPK01002281.1, forward strand.
GAATTTTGAAAGTAGGTCATGCCATCGTAAAACAAAGTGTTTCCAAAAAATAATAATAAATCAGTCGCTCGAAATGCCGCAAAGAAAGAAAAATAATGCACCAGGTTAGAGATGTCGATTTTAGCCCTGCACCTTATCAGCTTCCACTGCTGCTCCCTCCGCCGAAACGATTCCTCATCCACCACGTAAATCGACCATTCCCGTTACTATTTGAAGACGGTTGTTGATCGCTGTGGTGCCTGTGCAACGTTGGATGTGGTGGAGCATCGGGGACCACAAATGGGTTCGTTCTCGTGCCTGAGCCAGGCAACGAAGATGACGATCCCGACGCACTTGAGCTCTGCGATGCTCGATTTTGCCGGTGTGATTCCATTATTCCTCTGCGGCAATGGGGACATGTATCGTGCTCAGTCAACCACGCTGAGATGCAATTTTCGTGAAACCAGTGTTTGCATGGTAATTCGGTGACTTCTTCTTGTAGTTGGACAGAATCCATGCATATAGAGCACTCCGCTTTGCCCTCGCTACCCATCATCGTTTTATCCACTTGTTTCTTCGGCAAGGCTCGAATGGCTTCCTCGGTTGCAGGTCCGGGCGCATTGCCGGAGGCCGTCTGGTCTATCAGCTCGGAAATAACGCGGTCGAGCTCTTCCTGTGAATAAACAGCATCGCCGTGGCGACCTAGCCCCATCATGATCTGCGCTACGATCTCAAGCGGATTTGGCGCCACAAGAGGAATTTCGCCTATCCGGCCAGATGGGTCTCGCGGTCTGGCATTACGCTCCATAAAGCCGTTATGGATCATTCTCAATATACTATCGGACGTTGTCAAGTCAGAATATCAAGCCACGACACAAACGGGAACAAAGGAAAAACTCACTCATCCACAGTGGCGATTGGCTGTGCATGTTCTTGGCCTTGATTCGGTCCTTGTTCGAAGCCGCTCCTGTCGCCTGAAGGCTCATGTCCTGGAGGCCTTTGCCCCTGGTTGCCGGAGGCAACTATTCCCTGGAAAACAGCGCTGAGATTTGAGAATAGAGGCATTAATGGATCCTGTGGCATGTCTTGAGGAGGCGTCGCTCTGGTTGGAGATCTAAATGTAGTGCTGGTGTATGTGATTCTGCCATCTCTAGAGCGATATTGGTGCCGAGTTATGTTCCCTCCTCCATACTCTTCGAACCCGCTGGCATGAGGCAGACCATATGGGCCAGGAGTCATGTCCGGGTCCGGTTCCATATCCGGTACCGGAGAAATGGGGGGTCTGGGAAGCTGCGGCTCGTCCTCTGACTTTCAAGCATGTTAGTTCTCAGGAGAACGGCACAACCATCGATGCAAGAGGGAAAAAAAGGCACTTACAATGAATTCAACAAACTCAGAGCCGCAATGAGGGCATGCTAACCCATGTTCGCTCCTTGGCCACCTCTCTGCACACTCATGGCAATATATCAAATTCTCGTTTACCTGGTCGGCCATGGCGGGCGGGAGTAGAAATCAGAAGCGGGGGAAAAAAAAAAACAGAGACGAAGTAGTAATGTAACAGCGAGATAGGTTCGTTCGATTATTCGGTTGAATCGTATTCGAGACCGGACATCCAGCAAGTGAACGTTTGTCTCACAGAGCCGGATAAAGAATAGCAGGTGGGCATGGAGTTTATGTATCCTCGCACACAAAGGCCTGAAAGAGCGCAGAAAGTAAATGTTGATAACGATAGCTGTATAGGCCGGAAGATTTACCGCAGGTGTCTATTATGGAGTATTGGGGGAATGCAAGAGGGGCAGTGTGTTGAGGCGTTTCTTCTGGCGTTGTTTGCTTTATACTGTTAGTTAGACAAGGGCGTCCCGCAACGGCAACGGGGCGATTGACTTGACAAGGGTAAGCTCCACGGGAGAAATCCGGAAACGGGCACGGCCTGATCCCAAAGTGCCTTGGGGGTGAAGATGTAGTTAGACTAGGACACGCACAGCCAGAGGACCTTGCTTCTCGCGTTCTTGTTTCGAATCTTCGCCGATTCAATTCAAAGTCGAAGGGAAGGGGGAAGAAGTGGTGTTCAGCTGCGGAATCATCGAACTTTCTGCCCGCATGACGTTTGGGGGAGAACCCTCGGCTTATCTAATCGCAGCTGAGTCAGCCTTCTTCTTTTCTTTTTTTTGGAGGGGGGAATCGCATCTCAGCCTTGTGATTGGTGATTGGTGATTGGTGATTGGTGATGGTTGATGGTGATGTGATTATTGATGATAGGACGGGACTCGTGAATTAGTTAAACTAACTAGTTATTGGATACGGAGAGAAAGTGATGGAAGGAAGTTGAAAAGCCTTATCAAAGTCCGACACCAAGGCCTTCTCTTCAAGTCCAGCTGGTTCCTTTAAAAACTCTTGGAATCTATTTAAATACCAGGGTGACAATAAAAAGGTTTATGGATTCAACAATAGAATAGAATATTGTGTACACTGTGCCAGAAGGGGAACAAAAAAGAGTCCTTTGATAAGTTCCCGTGAGCACATCGCTTCGCTTTGCTCCCTCATATATCCAATGCAATGTTTGCCAGGAACACCATTTAGACTTCCGGAAGATATCATCAATGATCAGCACTGTAGATCCCTGCAGAGCTCTTCTAGAAGTTCTAGCTCGCACTTCAAGTGCTGAGGGATCTGCCGGTGCGTTTTTGACACGGTTGTGCAAAAGTTCTAGTACGCCTCCTTCATATTGGATTAACAGGCTTCATCCCTTTCAACAACAGCTGGAAAAGGGGGGCAGTCCACAAGTCTTGAGGCCTGGCAAAATTCAATGGCCAGGCTGGACGAGGTCAAGTTAGAGACTCTTGACATCAGATGGTCAACTCTAACGATCAAGTAATTCTCTGAGAAATCTCCTGGCACCCTAAAGAACTTGCTGTGGTGTTATCCAAGCGGGGAATGCGGCTCTATTTCCAGCCCCGAAATTGACACTATCTGTGTGATACAGAGTGGCATGGCGGGTGACTACAAATTCAGGTCACCATCGTCGTTATCAAACGAGTGAGAGCTAAGCAAGGTGGTTGAAGGAAGCGGCAAACAGCCTCCAGCAGTGAGTTTATCAAACAACGCATGCAGAATGGTAGGAAAGCTCAAGGTTGAATAAGACGTCATATGTATTAGTATAAAAAGAAGAGCAAACCACATGGGGATAATCGAGCCCAGACAAAGATTGGGAGGAAGGGAGTGTGAAAAAAAAGTAACATGCACCTGAAAACGCCGTTCAAATGCCACTTGACTTCTCAAAACCAGGGATGCAAACCAAGAGGAAGACAGGCCGTGGTACACGTGCGCGCATCGTGGTCAGCGTCTCTTTGTCCCCTTCATGATAAGCCCGCCCACCAGGCCCGCGGCAAGGGCCACACCGCCCAAGATGGCAACACCGACTAGCCCCTCCTTTGCGACCTTGTCGTCAATCAACGATCGTAGACTTGCGGCTTGTAGGTTCTGAGGCTCGTGGTCAATAAGGAGGTCGTTGTATCTTCGTGCCTCGCCATAGTTGCCAAGCTTGTAGTTTCCGAGAGCAAGATAGTACAGGCATTCACGTCTTCGCTCGAAGGCGGTGCGAAAGATCTCTGAGAATAATCGGACGCCTTCTTGTTGTTCCGGACGGGAGTTGGATTTGATCAAGCCCTAGGTGGGAGAAACGGTACTGTCAGCAAGCGGGCATGAAACAAGAAGGGCACGGGCTAACCGGGGAAAAGAAAAAAGGTGTAAGAACGCACCCAGGCGTAGTTGAACTTGGTTTGTACTCCGACGTATTCGCCCTCCTTTTCATACTGTGCCCGTAGAACTTGAAGTTCAGCGGGTTTCAGCGGGCTATGCAAAAGTTAGTCCGAGGCGACTCTCGACAAAACACGGTTCTTTTTTATTTTCTTCAAGTGGCGCCTTAGAAAACGTCATATACTGAGTGCCTTGCCAAAAAAAAAAAAGCCGCGATGTTCTCACCTCTCTGCATCCGCCGCATCTATGAAGCCGGGGGTGTCAGTGTTGGCTGCGGAACTAAGCTGCCTTGGGGAGGATTGGGGAATGCCAAAACGTACATGGAAGTTGTGAGCCCATGGAGATTTCCAACCTTGGTTTTCCGTAGAATATTACAGATAAAGGAGATGATGCAGAAGAAGAACAAGTCAATAACCTAGAATCGATGTGATAATTCCAAGTCGATATTCAAAAGTGAAATGGAGATAGAGAGAGGGAGAGGGAGAGAGAAATGAATGGAAAAAAGAGGGGACACAGTCAAGCCTTGTTTTTTCTAGTAATGCCGACGATCTGTGGCGGTGCTCACCCCGGCCCTGCGCTTTCCCCGATCAGGCAAAACGACAACAAACCGCCTTATCGCTGCTGACCTCATCCAACCCCAAATCGCAGAAACCTCCGACTTTCATCGCAAAAAGATTCAAAGCGTTCAAACACAACACAACTCCCACACACGCGTTGCATGGAGCAGCCGCAGTTTACTCGAACACCTCAATTTTGGTCTACCCTGGTCTACCCAACTCCGCTAAGATGCTTCTCGAAGAAGACCCGGCAACGGTACGACTCCCCCGCCCCAAGCTCCAGTCGGTTGCGGAATGCCAGGTCCCCTAACTCCCCCCCGCTCTCTCCTCTGTCTAGCTGATCCACCACACGGTCACAAACTTCAACATTCATCCTGACAAGCAAACCGTAACTCGCATCAACGACTCCCTCTCCTCCCTCCAACAGTCCCGCGATCTTCGAATCCGCGATGCCGAGCTCTCTCTCCGCAAGCTAGCCCGAAGCCTCAACACCCTGACCGCCCAGCACAACGAGACCGTCGCGTCCCACGACCCAGCCCGTCATGCCGCGTCGATAGTGGAACTGGACACTAAGAAATTTCGCATCGCAAAGGCCGCTTCGGAGCTGGAGATTGAGAGTGAGAGGCTGGAGGCTGAACTGGAGGCAGCGAAGGCTAGGTTGGCAGAATTGGATGCCCAGGGGTTAGAAGGGGACGAGCAGGTCAGGAGGGAGCGCGAGGCGGATGATTCTACTATGTGAGTGAACATGGGACGGTCTCCTTTTAAAATCCTGGGGAAAATCGCTAAGAAAACCTCCTACAGATTACGACTGAAAATATACCGCTCCCTGGGAATTGATGTAGAGGCCGACGAGTCCGGAAACTATACGAAAGCTATCATTCGGAACAGCAGGAAGGGAGACGTCCATGTTGTGAATATGGATCCTAAGTTCTCACGATTCTTCTATGCGAATTACTTCTGGCAGACGATGCAGGGATGATTGAGGGATTTATTTTGAAATCTAAACGAAACAGAGTGGTTATACCAGGAAATGGGTCGGATGGCGGAGTTCTAAGGTGTTGGGGCACAACCTTGTCCTGGGTTATCTGTTTGGCCATGGCGTTTGGTTGTTGACTGATTCAGAAAGAGATATTTTGAAAAAAAAATAGCAAAATGTTGTTCATGCGTATCCAAAAAGGTATATTTGTCTAACACAATCCTGGGCCCTTTTTTTTTGAATTCCGTCACTATAGCACAAACGCCAAAAATGTACCGGGTAGCGTTATAAATACAGAAAGATTTCCTGAATCATCTCCTTTTCTTTCCCCCACCTCCATCCCCGCTCTCGTTCTTCCGCTTTTTACCTTCTCGACTCCAAAACTCTTCTTTCTCTCTCTTTTCTCTCGCCGCTTTCTTCTCCAGATTGTCCGCCATCTTGGCACGATGTACTTTTCTCCGCCCCTCTTGCGCCGCTTGTCTCTTCGCAACCTTTTCATTCCGCAAGGTAGTCAACTTCTGCAACAAATCTCGAGCTTTCTTCTCTTCGCCACCTAGAACCACGGCCCGCTTCTGCATATATGTCTCCTTCTTGCGGGGCCGCATCTGAACCACCTGCGATTTGAACGGTAGGTTCGTGGCAAGTTGCCTCGGGACCCGGAGAGGGTTAAAGTGCCTTGTGGGCCGGTCAATTGGGCGGTATGCGGAGTCCTTTTGGAGAGGTGTCGGAATGCCCTGGTCGCGCCGTACTTCGCCGGTTAAACGCATGCCCTTCCAGCCTCCCTGGCCTTCCTCGTTTTCCATGTCAAGGAGGTTGGTGACGGGGTTGTAGAATCGAGCAGGCTTGATCGGGTACCAAGTCCGTAGGAAGACGATGTCACTCATGAGAATCTTATCTTCAAACGTTGCACGGAAATGGCCTTCGGGCTTGCTGAGAGCACGTTTAATTTGCCCACGAACGCCAGACACCGTCCGGATCGCTGCACCTTCGAACTTGGCTATTTCAAGAGCTGAATTGAACATGTCTTTGATAAAGGCCGTGTTCCGGAAGATTTTATACGGATGACCGGTGAGTTTCAGTTTCTTCACAATTTCGGTTCCCTCGTCGACATTCAACACCACTCCGGTTGCTGCTATTCTGAACCCTGGATTTTTCTTCGAGAAGGATTGGACGCAGCAGAAACCGGTATTAGGTGCAACAAGAGGCCCGTAGAAGGTCCCGAAACAGTGCATGTGTTCCGGAGTATATTTCAGCATTCTGTTTCGGGTTCGGGAGTCGGAAATACTGTAGATAGGCATAGTCTGAAATCGTCGCCAGCCCAGCGAAAATATCAGCGGATCATTCGTCTTGAGAATTTTCTTATGCCACCTGTGTCTCTTGATCCTGACTTGCACGAACCCAAATCGCTCTTCTGTCGGGCCCAAACCTCCCACAATGACAGGGAAGCGTGGATTGAAGGTCGTAGAAAATTCGCAGGGAACATTTTCCAGCACGATTCGTGCATACGTTCCTGCTCTATACCCTTCGGCTCTGGCTCGAGACATCGCATCCAAGTTATCAAACTCCGCTTTATTAATGTCAAGCTGTTTTTGAAGCGCTGCTTTTTGCGCATCGTACCACTCGTCTTCGCCAAATTGTTCCTCGTCTCCAGCGTCGCGTGTTCCATCTTTCGCGTTCGCAAAGCCTTCTCGGTCTTCTTCCTCAAATCGTAGCTTAAGCTCTTCTTTTCTTCGTGCATTCTTCCCACGTTCCGTTTCGAGGTCTTCAGGCTCGCTTTCATCCCCCCCGTCCTCCTCCTCCTCCCCACCATTCTCCTGTTTCCCAGTTACAACTTCGCCAGTCTCCAGGTCTTCGAAAGCTCCATCTCCTTCGAAATCGCTGCCAGCATCTGCATCTTCATCGGAATTTTCTTCGTCGTCTGAGCCGTGTTTGGAGAACTTGACATTGGCAAATCGCTGCCGTAGCGACTCTAAATTTTCTTCGTCTTGCCATTTTTCTTCGAGTTCTTCATAATCATAGTTTGGAATCGTCCGGTCATCAAGCTCATGCTTCTCCACGTTTGTCTTCTTGAAGAAATCGTCAACATTTTCCTCAGCCTGCTTCTGACCAGGAGATAGATCACCCCCGCGCCACCTTCTTGCGACATCTTCAGCGGGTACCGAATCGTCATACAGCATACGGGTAAGTTCAGCAATACGATATGGGGGCCGTTTAAACAACTTTTTTGCATCAGCTGTCAGATTTTCCTTCCAGTGCAGAGTTCCGTCGTCTTCGTCTTCATCTTCATAATCGCTAGGAGCGCTCTCCAATTCTTGGTCTTCCACTGATGATATAGAACCAAGGTCTGAATCACTGTCAGCAAAAGTAATATCACCGTCCTCGTGTTGAACTGTATCATCTTGCTGTTTCTTGAACCGAGCGTCGAAATCTAGGGGCGGCGCCACGTCCTCATCATATTCTTCCTCCCCTTCTTCATCCTCTTCCGCACTTTCAAAGCCTTCGTCATCGACGTCATTTTTATTCTCTTCGCCGTCCATGAACCGGACTTTTCTTTTTTCCTTTCTCCCTTCCTCGCCAACTTCAGCATCCATAACGGTATCACCATCTCTGAAAAGTCGCACGCCAGCAGCGGTCTCGCCAAGTAATTTTCGTTCACCCTGCAAACCTATGACTAGTTGCTCTCCCAAACCTCGTTCTTCGTCCTCATCGCTATCCTCTGGATTGAATGTAGAGGTCTTGACATCAATATAGACGGCATCTTTATCCACCAACACGCCACCAACGTCCGACATGGGTGCAAAAAGTAACTTCTGCTTTTCTCCCAATCTCTTACGGTTAGATTTACCAGTTGCTTTCGCTATCGCTTGGTCCATGTAGGGAGTTGGACAAGGATCTGGCAGTGCTTCAATTGAAGAAACACTGAGATCTCCCACTCCTGGAACGTGCACCCTGGCGCCAACCGCCGGAAAATTTGTCCCACGTAGATACCCATAAAGCGCGATAGTTCTGTCGCATTTTGTGTTTTCTTCCATCGCGGTCGGCGGAGTAATATCCAAGAATCTGTCCACTAGGCAGTAGGGATGCGAATTCCTCCAGATCAAAGGACGAGGATTCTTCATGACGGATAAGAACCTGGAAAGATTATGTATTTCGCGGTCGGGGTATCGTCCGTTGATCACGCCGGATAGATAGAAAAGCTTCGCTCCCTGGTATAACTCGCTCCAAAACCGATGTTTTAACCGCTTCTTCGCCTGCCGAAGGGTGCTCATCTTTTTGAACAGATCTAAATGGGTGAGGATTCCGAAAACGTTTCCCGGCATGCCGCTGGCTGAGAGCGCGTTAAGGAACTCCATGGTTTCCATTTCGAAGCCATAATTGCCATCGATCATAAGCAACACAATATCCGCAATCTTTGCAACGTCGATCATACTCGCTAGCGAATCCGAGGGGCATTCAAGGAACGTAAGTCTCCTTCGCTTCGACGTTACGACTGTGAGAGGGCCTGTGGGAGAGCTAAGAGTGTGCTTCGAGTAGCGTTTGACTAACGATTTGATAAGGGTGGTTTTCCCGACCTAAAATCCAAACGAATCGAATGTCAGTCGCGAAATAGCAGTTTCTCAGAATGAAAAGAAAACGTAGACAGAAGAAGACGTACACCTGGCGGCCCGACAACTGCGACAATGATAGGAGGTGCCTCCTCGGGAAGGCGGTCCACGAGGGGGACATGGAGCCTCTTTTCATTGACCTATAAAGCGATGCATCTGTGAGCATAAAACCGTACAGGGAGTATAGGACCAGGCAGAAGCGGGATTAAAGCGCACATCTTGAGATCTAGCGGCCTGCCTTTGTGAGCGGCCAGGGCGCGAAACGGCAAAAGCTTTCACATTCGTACCTAGCAACGGACATCGATATCAGAAACCAGTCGCATCCTCTTTCGCAGGAGGGAAAAACATACCACTCTTGTCCTTTGTCTTTTTCCCTTTATCTTTTGACTTCCTATGCGGTCTGTTGACCTGATCATCCATCTTTTTGGAAACGGCCCTTCCACAGACACACGAGAGGAGAGAACTTCGCTGCCGTTCAACGTCCCACCTTTCTCGATTCTCTCTCTCTCTCGCTCTTTTTTGCCAAAAATTGTTTCTGCGGGTCCGAGCTTTAGCTTTGAATGACTAAGCGAGCTTAGGATGGCGGGATTTTGATTACTAAGCTCTGGATTGTCTCTCCTCCTTTTCAGCCCATCAGACCGATCTCAACTTTCCTCATAACACGGAATCACACGCCAGCGGGAGCAGTTTGGGGGGGGTGGGCACTGGGCATCAATGGCAATCCCTGCTAGCACGAAGTTGCCGGGCCATATTGCCGTGCTGGGCTCGCGATATCTGGTCAAAGCCCAATCAAACCACGCAAAAAGCCGATGAAGCAACCCTGCTGAGCCGGAAGAAGGAAAACGTTTAAGCCGCTGATAACCCCGCTCAAATAACACCTTGAATCATATATTAAGATGATCTCCAGCAGAAAAGTGTAGTGGACCGTTGAATAACAACCGTTTTATTGCATGACGGGATACTTAGGTCTTCATTCGGCTGCAGATTCCGGTTTATATTATCATACGGGGAGAGAAGCTCTCAGAGAATATTGTCTTTTCCAGAGCTTCGTGCGGGGGAAGCGATGGTATAAAATCTCACAGCTTTCCATTCGACAAGTCGGCCATCACCAAGCCCAACTCGGTGCAACTAACACAGATCTCCTTGAACGGACAGGTAAGCATCATCCTCGGAAACTTGTCTTCGCTGTGTTTTGAGAGATCATCTAGGCACCCAAGGCAAAGAAACAATGTCCCCAATTCGACCCTCTCCAGCCTACGATGCTCCGGCCGGCTCACCCGTCCACGCCGACAAGGCGCTCTATTCACGCATCGCCGAAACAGCGAATGAGCCTGGTAAACGGGTCCTCGAATACTCTGCCACCATCCGTCCGCGCGCCGGACATGCTTGGAAGATTCGCGCCGGACAAGTATGCAGGATCACCACTCCTGAGGGTCCACAAGTCGGCGATTTGAATATTTGGAATCTGCATAACCCGCGGGAACGGTTCTGGGCAACGCGAACCCGACAAATCCATCAGAGCCACGTCTCCGTATTTGATCGCCTCTGGTCCTGCCTGCCATTCATGCGGCCTCTCCTCACTATCACCGCCGACTTGTTGGCGGAGTATGGCGTGGATGAGTATGGTGGTCGGGTTCACGATTGCCTGGGTACACGATGCGACCCATACATCAACCTGCTGATGGGTGGTGAGAGCGATGACTTCCACTGCCACTCGAACTTGACCCGTGCAGTAGCGCCCTATGGTCTCAACGAATATGATGTACACGATGTGATTAACGTGTTTCAAGTGACTAAGCTTGATAACGATGGGAGATATTGCATGGGGGCTTCGCCGGCAAAGAAAGGTGATTATTTTGAATTCTTTGCTGAGATTGATCTTCTCTGCGCGTTGTCAACGTGTCCTGGAGGGGATTTGTCTCACTGGGGCTGGGATGGAAGTGGTGAAATGCGTGATACCGCTCGGCCACTCGGGGTGGAAGTTTATACTCTCGCGGAACCAAAGATATTAGATGGTTGGAAATCGCCGGAACCCTCCCCATATAAGGGGATGCATGGCATCACGATGCCGGCTCGAGAACCAGATTCAAAACTGGCAGGGTTGTGAGCAATCCTAAAAGATATCTGGATCACTGCGTAACGGTATTGAACTCTCTTTTTGCTTGGAAAAGGTAATTTATTGATTCACTTAGCAAACAGAATAATTGAGCAGAAAGCAAAGTTGTGATGTTACAAGCCCAATTCTACTACAAATGATGGCGTTCTCAAGTCAAATTCCTTTTCATGTCTTCGCACTTTACCCTGTCTCTCATGGGTTTTGAGCACAGCCCGCTTATTACATCGGGTACGAAGATCGTCGGAAAGCAAGGTGCCAGATTTGGCTCTGAAAACGTCCTCCACATCAACCATTCGTCTAAGAAATCGTATCTCATCTCCTTAGCGGCGTCCCAAACAATGTAAGTCATGCGGGGAAATGGGAGAGTCCCGAGATCTCGTGTGCGAAGTTCGTAAGATCAAAAACGTTGAGAAGTTCTGGGGGCAATCTTTCTACGGCGCGGGACTATACAGCTGCTGTCCATCCTTTTTAAACCCCTCAATGACCTTCTGTCCACCTTCTTTGCTCACGAGCCACTTTGCAAATGCCTTTGCCATGCTCCCGTTTCTCGCACGAGTCCCGATCAACAAACGCGCAGGATTCAGCAGCGGGTCATCAGCGTCGTCGCTACCCTTCTTGTAAATGACCATCTGGTCACGGAGGCCACGGGGAATAGAGAGGTACGTGCCGAAATCGGTGATGGTGTATTCTTTGAGCTGGATGGCGGCGGTGAGAGCCTGGATGGGAAAAGCGATGTACTGGTGATACCAGGTGGAGTAGGCAGTGGCCCAGGGGACCTATTTATGAAATATAATAACTAACGTCAGGCCAACCAGGCATATATGCGAAGCATGGCTGTTTTGTTCTTACTTGTCCAATGCTAATCCAAAGCGACGCCTCCTTGATATTTGTAGCAGATTTATCATAGCGGCTCAAAAATCGAACTGGTGGCTCACTCTCCTCCTCACCTTCGGCGGCAGCATGCATCGTAGAGAACATGTTGGTAACGTCGCTACTTTTGGAGAGATTCGCCGGGTTCGACGGCGGTCCGATCAGCATGAAATGGTCCCGGAAAGCATAATAGGCTGGGGACTCGCTAATTCCTTGCTCGATCGAGATATTTTCCGCTACGGAGCTGTATGTGATGCCGACATCGACGGTGCCTGCTTTAAGGTAGTTGATTGTCACCGTGGTGTCACTCTTATACCAAGCAACCTTGAATGGTGCCGATCCGCTGTCGACTCTGGATTTGATAAATCCATCCGCGAGTTCTAGGTCAGAGATGTCAGGCGTATATTGCACTCTAAGAGGCGAAATAATGGGAGATATGTATACCTTTCACTAGGCCACTTTGCCCTGCTCCTCCGTTGCCGATTCGTAACTGTATTGATGAGTTTTGGGAATGCCCTCCATCGTACACGGTTTCCGGATCAACCGCAAGGACGGTTGCAACGAGTTGCAAAAGGAAGAGAAACAGAACTCCGGTAAAGAACATTGGTTCCAGCTTATTATATCAAACCCCTAGTCTCACAAAAGACTTCACATTTGAGATTTTTTGGATTTCCCATGGCCCGGGCCATATCTAGGTTTTTAAATCCATGGGCAATCATCTTCTATCTCCTGTTGACAAACAAACCCACATGAAGATAGGAGTCTGTGGAACTGGCGTTGATAATATTCCGAAAAGCGCAAAAGACAAGCAGTCTCCCAGAAGCTACTCGTCAATCAAGCCAGATCGGATGGGCGCCGCTGAATAGCCGCATCAAGCAAATCTCACAGGGTCAGATTTCTCTATATGTTTGCTTTTTTGAAGCGGGCTACCCAATCGGTAAATATTGTGTGTAACGGTGGTGTACAGAGGACAACGAAGAATTCAATCTGCAACGGGGTTCAGAGCATCGATATTTCAGCCAGTCGCTTCCAGTGAAGCTATGGGACAACTGGCCAGCTATTTCTCAGCCTGCAGCCTTATCCTAGGGCTGTTTATAGTATTAGGGCAACAAGTTACAACACAAGAATGACAGACAGAGAACTGACATTGATTTAATGTGCAGACTAATGTGAAATGCCTTATACAGAATTGGCTTGTCTCACTGCATCCCTCATTTTCTGCATCGCAGGTAATCCCCAATTTTGCATCCACTCACATCTCACCACATCCTCAATTGTAGCCCTCTTACCGGGCTCAAAAACCAGCATGGATTTCATCATAGCACTGAATGCCTTTTCTTCCTCAAGTAAGAAAGTAGGGAATTTACTCTCCAAGCGGGCAGAGTGTATATCATTTGGAAAGCGCTGATCCCAGCTTCTGGAGCTGTTGCCATACCATTGCTGAAGGTCTTCTTTCACATTTTTTGTTCCATCATCATTGAACCAGTTGGCTCTAGACTCCCATTTGCTCCACCACTGCTCAGGAAGTCTACCAAGCATCTCAACATGCTCAATCAGAACCCCATCAACTGAGCAAGGAAAGGGCCCAAATGGTGGATTAGCTCCAAAGATTTCCCAAATGACACATGCAAGTGTCCATATATCTGATGGGAAAGAAAGAGGTTCATCTGCTCCAGGTTCCATGAAGAAAGCCTCTGGTGGTGCCAGCTGGAGAGGTGTATGAGCATTGAATTGCTTAGTTACTTGTGGAGCAAATGCTTCTCCAAAATCTGCAATCTGAGCAAGCGTGATCTCATCACTTGCAGCTCCAAGCCACACTGGTACAAAGACTTCTGGGGGAACTCCAGGATCAAGTGGTGCACCATCACAGCGAACAACAGATTCTTTGAACGGTTCCCCAGTCTTTGTATAGAGTTGCTCAGGAGTCATGGTCCGCATATTGAGAGGCAGTTGCAGAAGAATATTCCCAAGATGTAAATCTGTGTTCAGTGTTAGCTTTACTTCTATATGATCCAAGACTCGGAGCCTAACATACCACCATGGACAATTCCTTGAGAATGAATGTACTGCAGACCCAATATAAGTTGAGAGGAGATTGCGCGAGCAGCTGATAAGTGAAGTATTCGATGATATGAAGCATCTTTAGCTTCATGGATGCTAATTCTTGCCGCATCTGAAACCAAGCACTGATGAGTGCCATTTGGTCCAGAGAAAGTGAATTGATTGAGAAGTGTCTGAACCATGGTCTTTCCAGGGAGTCGAGACTCAGTATTCCCTAATTGCAGAAGAATTGACAATTCATCTGTTCGCTCGGCTGATTCGGCAGTGGAGATCTTGAGGGTAACAAGTTGGGATGTTTTCTTGTCCTCTGCCAACCAAGCCGTGGCAGACCGACCAAACCCAAGCTTATGCGCAATGACATATCGGCCGTTGCAGAACCTGTCGCCAATCATCACAGGATGATACCCGCCCGAGACGTAAAAGTCCAAACGCTCCACTTCCTCGACATGCTCATATTTAACTTTGCTTGGTTCCATGGGAGTCCAGGTGTGTGTCTGCCGGGATAATAATAGTCTAAATGGCGAGGAACCGACCAGGCGAGTTCGTAGAATTGTAGTCCAGACTCGAGTTGCCATTGATACGAAGAAGCCCGCTACGAAGGGGGAAAACAAACGACGGGAAACAACGGGCGGCCCACAGGAGACTAAACTCCCGATTTGAGCTTGACTTGGGACGCTCAAGTCAGTCAAATCAGTCAAGTCGATCCGAATTCCGGATTCCTGACCCCATACACCTCCACTGCCAACACTGGATGTGATCGTCCCGATATTCAGGTACACAAGTAACTACTCTCCCAAGGTAGTAACTAGATACAAGGGATCCTCAGCTGTTAAAATCCAACATAGCCTATACTGTCAACCAAAGACCCAAGATTCATGGTACTGTGCTCCATAGTCAATTCTGTGAGTGCAGAATGACACAGTTACGTTCCACCAAGCTTCTACAGCCTTGTTGGGGGAAAAAAGGCAAAAATGAAACAAACAAAAACAAAAAGGTTCATGAGACGGAAAGTATTTTCTCCTCACTGATGACGCCATCAGCAGATCGGCCATGTGCGTTTTTAGCGTGCAGGCCCGTGCGCTTGCATAGTGATTGGCTGAGGGGATTAGACATTTCGTCATGGGCAGCAGGCTCAGACGGAAGCAAGCAGAGACAAAAGAGATAGGATGATGACCCTGTTGAGAATTATCCGACTTGATTGAATATGCTAGCTAGTTACAGGTACAGTAAAACAACCTTTATCAGCTAGTCGGATATGTCTGGGAAAAGCGCAATAAAAGTCTGGTAGTAAAACGGGCGAGGACCCTATCCCGGAACTCTAACCCCGCAAACTCGAGAAACTCACGAAACGCCGTTCAACGAGACAAGTAAAAAGGAAACCCACTCTGCTGTTGACCAAAGCTGATCGTGTTCAAACCCATTAGTACCCGGGAGTGAGACGGCTTTGTCTTTCCGAAACAGAAAATGCCAGGCAAAAGCCAACAAGAAAGCTCCAGTAGATTCTATTTGCGCCCCAGGTAAATCACTTGAAAAGAAGCAGAAGAACACCACAGGAACACCATTTCTCCGCCTTGATTTTTCTGGACAGATTTGCTTGTACTTCGTAAGACCGATTTTTCGAGGTGCTCGTTAAGACACAAAGAAGACGTAAGAAGACTGTAAAAAAGGAAAGGAAAGCATTGTCCTCGAAAGGAAGCTTATGCCCCTGTCTTATTGCCCTGAGACTTGGACGGGCCGTCCTGCTCGATGTGGACGTGCTCGGTGCTCTGGAAGTTATGGACATGATCGTCGGGATACTCGACACTGAAAGAAATGGGGCCCTCGGTTAGCTCTTCAATGTAGGAGATGGGGAAGAACGGGAGAGAGGAGGGGGGGGGCTGGATGAAGAAGATAATCCTTACGTGAAACCCTTGATGATCTTGTACTCATGACGAATGGTGCCACCGGTCTTTCGAACGATCTCCCTTGCTCTGCACAGAGGAAACTGCGAGTTAGTCATAGGAGAGTCATAGGAAAGAGATTTTTTTTTTTTTTTTT
>LJPK01000237.1:0-22124 GCA_001430945.1 Amauroascus niger
ATTTGTTGATTTTTCATGTTATTATCATTATTTTTCAAAAATGACTATCAATAACTTTCAAAATTCATTTCTATTAATTTAGTGTTTCAACATTCTCAATACTGTTTTTCATTTTTTAACAGTAATGTAATAGCTTTATTAGCAATCAATTTTCAATAAAACTGTTTTTCATTTTTTCAACAGCAATGTAATTAATTTCATTTAATTACTGACTTTTACTCTGCTTTAATATTTCAATATTTCAATATATTTAATGTTTTTAATGATTTTCAATATTCTGTTTCAATGCAGTATTTGACAAGAATCTTCAACAGAGTCTTTAACAGAATCTTCAACAAAAAATTGACAAATTTTCAAAATCTCTTTATCTGACAAAGAACTTCTCTCAAAAAAAATTAAAAGATCTGTTTTTAATGTGAGCAGTTAAAGCTAAATTTGATTCACTAAACTATCTACTTTAAATACAGAAAGAAACAGATGAGAAAGAAAAAAAACTTTATCAATATCAATTCAGAAAGTTTTGTAGTCAAGTTCAATAAATGAGTTTAGAACTTAAATCAAGAACTCAACTGAACACATGTTGATTTGAAGTTAACTTAACAATTTGTCAAAAGTTTGTTTATCAGACATCAATTTGCTACACTCAACATGAAAAATAATTAACAATCTGTTATTAAGTCAAAAGTATGACAGATTGAAATCAATTGAAATTGATAACAAAAATCAATAAAAATCAAAAAAAAATAATTACAAGTTGACTACATTATAAAAAGCTGCAATATCAGATTAAATGACTTGATTATAATAATGATCTCAAGTGATATTCAGCTCAAAATGTGAAGAACTCATCACATCAAGTTTATGATTTTTATCAAAACTACTTAAACAAGTTCAGTTTGCTGAAATGATTAAATCAATAAATTGAAGTTTGAGAATCTGATAGAAGTTTGTCTGATAAAACTGAAGATAATTTTCTGATAGAAAAACATGTTTGACTTTTCAGAAAAAATGATATTAGATCTGATATTTAATTTGATTTCTTACAGATCAACAATTACTTACATTTTGAATCTACAAAATAATTTTTTGTGATTTTTACAGTCTTCACAATCTTTACAGCTGTTGCCAGCAAAATTACTTGATCTCAAAAATTTATTGTAAATCTAAAAGAATGTCAGTAACAAATAAAAGTTTAGAGTTATCAGAATATAAAAAAATTTTCTTTTTTATATTTTTTTTTCTAAAAGCATTTTCAGTATTCTAAATTTTGAATCTGTCTTTCTTTTAGCTTAGACTTTGTAGTTAGTTTGAGATTGTATCAAAATATGTATAATTTTGATGAGAAAGAAATTTTACTAGATCTTCTACAAATTATAAAATAAATTATTTTAACAGATTTTCTATCAAAAAATCAGATTTTTAATGTTTTAAAGTCAGAATCTTGTGATTTGATTTTTTCATTTGCATGTATTTGTGCTGATGAAATTTTTATTTCATTTTTTTTAATTTACACTGAAAAATCAAAAAACATGCAAAATATTTAATTCATTGATTTTAATAACAAAAATAAACAGATCTACTTTATTGTTTCTGAAAATGAATGATCAAATAATAAATATGATTTTGAATAATTGAAGTATTTTGATAAATTTACAAAAAATAAAGTAAAATCTAGAAATTGAAGATTTTTGATCTGAATGATCATTCTTCTTATATTAACATGTGATTTATTAATTATGCTGATTAAAATAAAACCATTTTTGCTGTTTTTTTATTTTATTCTATATATTGTTTACAGCTGCTAGATGTTGAAATATTTAAATTATTACAAAAAAAATATTTTCAGAAATTTAATGAGCACCAAAAAAAAATATTTGACTTTATTTTTATGACAAAATAACATTTTTGAAGAATCTTTAAATTCACATGAAAAACTGTTATGATATTGAAAAATATATTATTTGATTTTACAATAACAGAAATTTATTTATTAAATTTATCAACAATTCTTAATTAAATTTTCAGTAAATGATCTACAATTTTTAAATTAGAGCAACAAAAATCTGTAATTTTTACTAGTTGTGAGAGAATTTAATAACTTGTAAAAACTGTTAATAAACAACAAATTCAATTAAATTTAAAAATTAAGTGATTGATGCATGCAGTAGAGAAAATTTATTTTAAAAAAAAATTTTTATATATCAGAATGAAGTTTTATGACAAATTTTAAAATTTAAAACTTTTTATAAAAATCATCAAAAAATTTCTGATGCAGTTCAGTTTTTTTTTTCTCAAGAAAATAATTGAAATTTATAAAAAAAATAAAACATTTAAAATTTAAAAAACAAAAAATAAAATTCAAACAAAACAAATCAAACTTCAACAAACAATTTTAAAAAAATAAAAAGCTTCAAAAACTGCAGAAAGAGCAACTGCTTGTAAAGAAATTTATTTAATAATTTAATATTAAAAAAATTAATAAAATTGTTAAACAAACTTACAAATAAATTAAAAAAAATGTTAAAAAAATTTATAAAATTCAAAAACAAACAGATAAAAAAACAAATTCATAAACAATAAAAAAATAAAAAAATTGAAAAAAGTAAAATTCATCAAATTGATCAAATTCATTTATTAAAATAAAAAAACAGAAAAAACTTTTATCAATTCAATCAGTCAGAATTCTCTAGTTATAAATTCTGAAACTCTAACATCATTACTCATGAATCTCTTTTGAATATTTTCATTATCTTAATTTCAAATAAGTCAAAATCAATCTACTTTCATTTCAAGCTGCATTATTACATCATTCAGTAGAATTTAAGATTTTTTATAAAGATTTATATGTAATATTTCATTTTATCTATTATCTAGTAATATCTTAATTGAATATCTTATGTTGTTGTTGAAATATTGTGGGTTTTGTAGGAAGGGTAAGATTCAAATTTGGTGATCATTAGGTGGAAGTGGCTGTTAGGCGGTGGATTACGTTACTGGCCAGCAAATTGCCTATAAAGGAGGACTCCAATCCCCGCAAAAAGGGGTTGTTTTCGGACAAGTTATCCTCCCATCCCACCTTCAATACAATTTGAAATAATTTTCGGATTTTTTTTATTTTCCAAAAAGTGCTCAACTTCCAATATTTATCTCAATGGATTTCAGCGTTGAACCTACCGGCGTTCCTGACCTTACATACCAGAACTGGGTCGAGTGGTCTCACTACTGGAATACTGTTTGATGCCGCTGGTATTTGGGCGTGGGTTGATCCGTCAACCGATCAGGAGCCTCCGCCGAATCCTTCAGACGATGCTGCATGTTACTCCTTGGCTAGATACAAAAGGCTGGAAGCGGAGATGACGACGACAGTTGGACGAGCCCTTCGTCTTACCCTAAAACCGGTGTCAACTTTACGTGAAAAATGGAGGGCCTTACAGAGTCATGTCGATCTCGGATTCATTCAAAATCGCTCTCGAGCCATTGCTAAACTGTTTAACAGCTGGCGGGAGGATGACGTCCCATTCACCTTCGCTACTCGATTTCAAAGTTCCTTTGACAAGCTCAAGCATATCTCCCCCGAGTCCGCGCCTGAAGCGATGGGGATCGCCATACTGTGTGACCAGATTCCCTACGATTCGCCCGGCTGGCATATTCTCAAGAACTACATCACAACCCACTGCAAATCGGTCTCAGAGGCTGTTAATTGTATCGAATATAGCTCCATCATTACTGTACCCTTTGATAACTCCTCTGGAAAAGCTCCTTCGGGCCACAAGGGTCCTGAATGCCGCCGTTTACAGAGAGATGTGGATAGTGGCAGAGCGAGGAGAACGGCAAACGGACATGTCGTCAAACTGTCTCGAGCACAACCCGCCAAACAACGCTCAGGGAAGAGGTTATAACACGAGAAACAACGGATAACGAGTCAAGGCCGCGAGAACAACTAGCTGTGAATAAGAGGTCTGGGTCACAGGAGGTTGGCCAGATTCGCCTAACAAACCTGACCAGTAATATAGAACGAAGTCTTCATTATACAGACTAAAAGACCTTCAAAAATGGTTTCAGCAAGATACTTGGGGGTGGGCAGGATGATAGAGAAGCGACTGAAAAAAAATATGCTAAAAGCTATTCAATGCGGCGACGGACTGGCGAGTGGGACGGATTTCGATAACTTATCGTCGAAGTTGCTCAATTCTAGGTACTGAAAACAAACTCAACTGCAGTGCCTAATAAGAAGATAATAAACTAACGGTGATTTCACTCCCACCAAAGTGATGCGCCTGTTCTCCAATCATCCCCACCCCAAATCATCACCATGCATCTAATATGGAGCCGAAAAAGCATTATAACAAAGTGTTTCCTATACACGGCAGAAGAGACGGAATAATACTTTCCAGTCACTAGCACCGAAGAAGTACCGCCACAACCGGTCTAATTCTTTTTTACGACAAGGTAAATCAGATCATCAATCCCAATCCTCTCCCCAGCCATCCTCTTCGGCAGCAGGCTCAGCCTTCGGCTTTGGTTCCTTCTTCGCCGGTTGAACTATTCTCTTCGGTTTTGCTGTCGTGCCAGTTCCAGAGACTATGGGTTTCGAAGATGACCGGGTGGCAGAGCCTCTTGTCGCTGTGCTGGCTGTCACACCGGGTTTATTCAAGCCCTTCGGCAACACCTTCTTCGTCTTGGCTTTTGATTGCGCGGCCAACCAGCCTGCGAAATCAGGCTCTCCTCCATCATCGAACGGTACTGCCGGGGTAGCGGATGGAGCTGGACTGGGCGAACCACGAGCTTCAAAGAAAGCATCGGCTTCTTCTTGTTCCGAGTCTCTATCTTGTTCTTCGACCATATTTCCCCATGCTTCGAATCCTTGATCTTCATCTTCATCCTCAACTTTCCCGGGCGGTCTCTCGGACTGTGTCCGGGTTATATGGCGTACATCATTTGATGGGGTTGGTGTTATTTCGGGTCGTTGTGATGGCGATTTCGCAGTTGTTCGCGGCATTGAGGATGACCGGGTGACATTGTTCACGGCAGCTGTGTTCTTCAGGGCTGGGGACGATTGGATTTCACCTTCTGCACTAGATTGTTTGTTGGTAAACGAGGATATGGCCCAGCCTGCCCAAGATACGCCATTGGTCACCGCAGCTCTCGCCGTTCCAGCCGCGATTGTGTCTGGAGTGGCCTGCGATGGCAGTGTGGTATCCGTCATCGTAGACGCAAAGTGACGTATTCTTTGTAGATACGTATCAAATGTTTTGTTAGCTTGATCGCGAACAAGCCTAGAGAATATATTAGTAGACGTCCAGGCTAGTTCAGTTTTTTTCGACTTACTTTTCCTTATCTATCAATGCTGGGCTTACTGCGGGGATTATCTTTGTGGCACAATCCTCTTCGGTAAAGAGATCCATAGTTGCGGCGAGCGCTAATAGCGCTGCATTTCGAGCATGAACGAAAGGGTCTCGTAGCGATCGACTAAATGCAGCTATAAGAACTTTTGATCGAGACTAGCACTCAACGTTAGCAATGATACCGAACAGCATGACAAGCATTTCCTACGCTTTTCCCAAGGTTTCTCGCTATTTTTCCTAAACATATCGTTGTATTCGTGCGAATACCTGGTTGCTCGTCGTTTGCGGTTTTAGCAAGATACCGTAGTAGGTCGCCGTTAATAGTTCGGTCCGACAGTTTGCCAATCACCGTGAGAACAGCCTTGACTGTTTGCTCTCGTACGACCGGTGCCATATCGGTGAAGCCAGTTACCTATCATCATATCAATGTCAGTAGTGCTCAGTCAATATTTGTTTTACAGGCAATTATACCATGTGAGGGAATATCCTGTCATTAACAACTTTCTGAGGTAATCGGTCAATCATCAATGGAAGGTTATCAAGTAGACACACTCGCATCGCTCGGTCTGGGTTTGCAAACAGCCGCACTATGGCGGGAGTGAGTTTCTGGTTATATTCATCGTCCATAAGCTTGGTGCCGATTTTCAACACAGTCGTCAGCACTTTCGGGCCACCACCGCCAAACTCCACAGATTTTAATAATTCAGGAAGTACTTTCATCTTAAAGTAGTCTTCAGGAAAATCATCAGATAACTCGTCGAGTTGACTGCCAGATATCAGATATATGTCCGAGTTGCAACAAGTTTGATGATGAGAGAAAAGACACACTTAATAAACTCTGCCCGCTCTTCATCATCTTTCAAGCCCAATTTGTCAATATCTTGTGTTAGTCGAATTAACGGAGAGTCAAAGAATCCACCGGCTCTCTGGCCCTGTTCAATAAAATGCGCCACGCTTAGTCTTAGCTTTGGGTTAGAATTCACCAGCTTTTTATAACTTTGGTGCATGCTCGGAGGTATATTTGAGGTTTGGCCAGTCTGGTCATTTTGAAAATTTCCATTAAATATTTCGAATATAAGAGTTCCAAAGTTGTATGAATCCACGGCGTAGAGGGGATTGCGTTTAATCATTTGCCACCCCCCTTTCACAACCTCTGGAGGGGTATAACGATGCGAGTCGGGTAATAGGCTGCCGTAGGTCTGCAAGGAAGTCAGCAGCTGCCTGCCAGTTCGGTATGAGAGATTGAACGGACATATATCACGGCATCATCTTCTTTCATAGAGCTTAAAATATCAAATCCACCAAGCTTCCATTCACCGCTTTCACTTGTATATATAGACGAAACTCGGATAGCACCGTGCACGGAGGCCGCGTCCTCATTGATAAACTTGAGAGTCGACTGGAAGTGTTGACGAGAATCAGTTCAATGGCCACGAGTAACATCGGAGCCCAACCTACAGCAATGGCGTGGAGGCCCCATTTCGCCGTCTCTTCTGAGATGCTCCGCCTCTTTACTGGCCATGATAATGGGACAACCCTCTCGGTCACAATGTAGATTTGGGTTTCTGTCTGTTTGCGCTGTTAACCCCGAGTTCCAAAACGTTCTTCCCACGCTTATTGCTTCCGCTTCTAGTACAAATCATGAAGATGTGCCCACCTCGATAGTGTCCAACACTCTGAGAACCCCGGGATGGCGCAGCGTCCTGAGTTTGCGCAGCGCATTCTTCGCTAGCGGGAGGCGCGAACGGTTCGGAGAGACCTCGAAGGTGAATATGCTACACGACGAACCATCTTCCTATATTAAGAAAAAAAGTCTTAGCAATTAATCGAAGAAGACGAAAACAAAAAAGGGCCTGAGGCTGCCGTACTCGTTTAGTGCCATTGTGCAATGTCCAGATGGACTCTCCATTGTCAACTCGATCCCCGAATGAGAACGGCAATGAACTGCTTTTCGAAATGGCAGAAGCAACTGCAGATTTTAGGAAGTCCATAACCTAGTATTCTTCAATAAAATCCGTACGATCTGAAGCCCCGGTCCCTGCGTCGTGGCGGCGGGTTTGTTGAGATGTCACTGAGTATACGGAGGGGTGGGGGTGATCTAGTTAACTCGACAACCACGGTTTCCCGTATTTCCCTTTGTATGCATGCCCCAACCTTCAACAGAACATCACTCGGAAGTCAAGGATAGGCGGCACTCCTTGCAAGGATTCTATGCTCCTAGTCTTTGCATCCGAGTCTCATGCAAGACTGAACCGCGATTACGTCTAGATCATAGCCCATCACAGGCTCACCAGCTGCAAGGCAACGGGACTCGGTCTAACAATTATCCCCACCCACCAGTTAACTAACTAACTAGGTATGGGCAACTCACCCTCAGTCTCTCTCTCTCTCTCTCTCTCTCCCTCTCCCACCCAACATTCCTCATCCCATCGCCCTCACTTACGGCAGGCAAGACCTTTCCCTTCTCAAGCCTCGAGTTCCCGACACCGCCAACCTCCTCGCTACTTACTTACGCGTGGGCCACGTCTTTATTTGCACCGAGTTCTACTCTCTTCGTTAATGTGCGAGAGACGATAAAACCAGCCCGGTGCCCACTTGCTCCTCCCTCTTGTCTCGTGAGAAGTCTCTGCGACTCCTATACCATACGCGTTCTATATTTACCTGGCTTGCTGAAAACTGTCGATTGAAATCCCGCGTCTTGGTTCTCAAGGCATCCTCAGCACCTCTCCACTGGATTTATGGATGGACAGTACACAACTGGTGTACCTATGAACTGACTCTCAGCCTAACTATACTTGGCCTAACCGCAAGAAGAGCTGCAAAACGTGCTTATTTTGCTTGTCTTTACTGCATGCTGTTTGTAGACCCCCATATCCAAGGCTTTTTGTGCCCCTTTTCCCTTTTTCATTAACTCTTTTCTTGCTCCATTTGGTCTAACTACATCCGCTGCGTTTCAATAACCGTTTACCCCATATTCTCTCCGATGATGATTCAATCTGGTAAAAGGTCAGACAACACTTTAACAAAGAGATGATAACGTTGCTTGGTCCTTACGCACAGTCGATATTTGCATCCCAATGGTCGATTCAGCCAACACTTCAGGTCGTATCACCAGTAGCACACTGATGCTAGCAAGCAAGTGGAATCCCCGCCCATAGCCGTCATGTGAAGGTGTTTCCATCTCCTGGGCAAAAAAAGTGCACTAGCAGGCAAGAAGGGTCTGTTTCGCACGCAACAGCTGACTGTTCATGGAATTGCTAGTGCAAAGCAAATTATGCCTGGCCGCTTATTACGGAGCTCTTGATCCACTCTACTCCATGAGGACTCGAGAGCTAAAGGCAGTGGTCAACAGTGCGGAAGCTGTTATCACCCAGGAATGGATCACCTTTCGCTGCAACGTGAAGGGCGAGTGGATTCCTTTGCTTGCCGTCTGGTTTTGGACCTGATTGATGTTGCGACCGTTGGGAAGTGATATTCTGTGTGACTGCGCAGCTTTGACTTTCTGTTGGGTGACGACCAATTATATAAACTGAAAAGACCTGAGGAGACCTTCATTACTAGCACCATTATTCTCTTGAACTGTGATTTCACTGGTCTTCCCCTCTTTTTGGATGTACTTCTTTGAATGCAACTCATTACCATTTTATGATTCCCTTCGCACTGTTGCAAGAGCAGCTTGTATGAAAGCTCTTTTCTTTCTGAGCATGAATGCACCAGTTACTACTCATTCATTCACCATTTGGACCTCATCTCTTGCAAGCAGTCATGAGAATAGTGTCCGATGATTTGAAATTGAGTTGACATAGAATTAGAAGGCCTTGAAAATCACCCAAAGGTATGATATTTTTAGTCTCAACCATTACTGGGCCAAAACTTGACCTTTGAAGCTTATACAGCACGATGTGGATATATGAGCGCTGAGAATCATTCATGTCTAGCAACTCAAAATTCAACCATCAACCTCATAAATTCAAATTATCAATGTCAATACTCAGCTTCACCATGCCGCACATCCTAGCTAGCCTCAAACCACACTAGAAAACAGCTTCAATAAAGGAAAGCGGCTGCAAAATCATATCCACATCTGTCCTTCTTTGCCATGACTATTGTCACTATCTATTTGACGTTTGATTCCCTAAAAAATCAACCCAACTGAGACATTTCACCAATCATCAATACTTGTTGCAAATTGTGCCTTCTACCAGCAAGACCCAGAGAACATCGATGACCCTGGTTATAAATTATGACCCATCTTTACTCAACCCTGAAACTTCCATGTAATTGTATCAGCAAGGTAAAATCCCCTATAATTTCGTAGTGGGTAAAGTCGTCCAAATCTGAATTTGATGTTGCCTCAAAGGAAAGAGACATGTCAAAGACGGTTACCGCCGGTGCTTGGGACGAATGGATATTGTGACTGTGACCTGCAAAATGTTGGCATGAATAGGGCTTTGATTATCCTGGGTGCTTGTCACACAGCAATTGGAGAAGTGCCTGGTCAAAAGCCAATGAAATGAGCATCAATATCGGTAGCCCCCGGTCACATATCTTCACATTTGAAAAGGGGTTAGTATTAGTTTGGACTTTCGGAGTCAACCAACTCACCTTATATGCGTGAAAGAACTTTCCACAACATGCTTGTGCTAGTAGCAGTTACTCTATACACCACCCATATCATAATAATGGAAGGAAAGCCATGCGAAAATGAGATGGTGGAAACCGAAACGAAATCCAGTCAGGTTCTTCGTGCGGTGTGCAACAAAATGGGGAAGCGAGTATCAGCACAAGTATAAGTAGGCAAGGGACCATCGCGGAACGCAGTGGATTAAGTGTATTAATGCGGTCATCTGACTTCTTCAGTGCTCTCATTAGGATGAGGACCCGGTGCAGGTCCTTGTGGAGGACCTTGAGAGTGCATATGCGGCGGAGGCATATGTGGCATTTGGTTAAAATTGTTACTCGGTGTTCGGTATTGATGGTGGGGATAATGATGAGCTTGGTTTGGGCTTGATGCAAAATGGGGATGCTGTTGAGGGTGTCCAGGACGGCCGCCAGGCACTATGAGATGTAAGTAAATAAAACCAACGATGCTTTGATCGTACTTACTATGCCCAGGTTGCTGAGGTGGATAGAATGGTTGACCATGTTGCCCCGGATTCATAACCATTACTGGTTGAGAGGGTTGTCCTTGTTGTGAGCCTTGATGTACCATCATTGGTGCGCCCCGGCTAGGGCTCGGATAGCCGCTATGAGGTTGCGGAGGTGGTTGCACGTGTGGATATGCATGTCCCGGGCTCGGAGAATACATTTGCATCTGCGGATTATATGGTGGCCCCATACCTTGGGGCATTCCCATGTATGGGCCACTAGATGGTTGGTGAACCATCATGGGAGCTCCCATCCCGTTTTGAGCGTTGACAAATTGAGGGGCGCCGGGGTAGTGCCTCATATGTGGAGGGTGTTGCCCTTGACCAACATAAAACTGGGGTGCGCCTTGCCCAATTGCTAGCTGAGCGTGATGTCCCATTGGCGACTGGTAAGGCATATGTGCGTGTTGGAGGCGCGGGGACGGATAAGCGTGGGAAGCCGAAGCCGAGACTTGCATACGGTGGTGATCTTCGAAGTGAGGTTGCCCTCCTGGGTGGTGCTGTGGAGGGAGCAGGTGATGTGGGGCGTGCGGAGGGCCATTGTTGGGTGGCACGTTATGACTGCTGTGTTGAAGATGGAAAGGCAATGGGGTCTGATGCGGCATCGGAGGGTTTGAAGCTGACCGTGCTTGAGGGGAAATTGAAGGTCCTCCCGCTGCCGGTTTAAACATGTCGGCATAAGTTTTCTCCTGGTTCATTGAAGCCACCTCCCATGTTGGTGGTGTTTTGTACGCGGGAGGAATACCGCCATTAAAAGCAAAGTCCTTCAAGCTCTGTTCTGTGGCTTCTTTTTTCATTCGTTTCACAGGGTTAAAACAATCGTTCAGGCTTGGTCTCTCCACTGCTGGCATGATCTTTTTAGTACCGAAGAAGGCAGACGGGCTTGTTGCACGTGAAATCGAACGTGTCCGTACATTTGAAACTGGACTTGAGGATACAGCAGATGCGGTCGCAGGAGTGAAAGTGTGAGCTGCAGGATTAGGTCTAAATTCCATAGCCCGAGCATTGAACTTAGTAGAAATTGCGGAAGTGGGGGGCTGGGTGGGCTTGTGGGCATTAGCCTGATCGGCACCCATTGGACCGCTCGGTGGAACACGAGCGTCTTGAATTGGGAGCGGAGCGGGTAGGGAGCCCATAGCAGCGCCTTTGCGTTGTTGCTGAATGTCAGCTAGACGGTGGCCTAGCAATCCAGATCCGGCACGGCCAGGATGGGAAGGGAGATGAGAAATTGGACGTCCACTCTGTGGTCCCATCGGTGGATAACCCTGACGGCCCCGTGGGTACATCTGTCGATCAGGTGGTGGCATCGAAGGCGCGGCGGCCGCGTCATATCGAGCAGGTCCAGTTGGTCCAGTTTGACGGAAGGCTTGCTTTGTGTCCGCAGTGGTAGCCGGGGCGGGCGTTGACGATGCTGCCGCAGTCACAACAGCAGCGGCAGTTTTGGCGGCAGCTTCACTTGCTATTTTCTCTTCGTGTTGCCTTTTGGCTCTCTGGACGATTTCTTCTTGCTTGTTGGGATCTTTGGCTAGGATTGGCACCAAGTCCTTCGGAACCGGTGTTCCCAATTTGAAGTTCTTGCTAAACTTAACCAGCTCGTTGAGTTTGATAGTTCTATCGTATTGCGCTTGGTTACGACGTCGTTCTTGTAATTTTAATTTCTCGCTGTTAGCAAACTGACGGAAATGGTCGAGGACCTCTGTCTCGACGTTTGTTGCTGCATTTTCCACGCCTGTGCGCTTAGGGGGAATATTCAAACTCGGAATGGGTTTAACAGCTGTAAGCTTACCCTCAGTGTCAGGGAGTTCAGTGGTCGACGCTGGCTTCGGTAGATCTGCCGGTTTAGTTGTGCCCGCAGCTTTGACTACAGGAACATTCGCAGTTTCTGCTTGCTTTTCTTGATGCTTCAGTTCCGTTTCCCTCGGGGCTGGCCCGGGTCGCGCAGGTTTCGGATGAGCAACTTGTGCCGAAATAATAGCAGGGTCAACTGGAGCACCAGGCACAGTAGGGTGTCCCATGGGCGGTCTTCTGGCGGGTGGAGTGTATTTATTGGGTCCACCGGTTTGCAATGGGGGGAAATCGCCACGACGGACACCACTATACTTATCCTCCTCACCGGTATCATCATGCGGATTAACCAGGCCGCGTTCTTCACGAACATGAGGATTATCGGTCTCACTGCCTTCGATTTCGCGAGCAATCCGAGCAGCTTCTGCTTCCTTTCGTTTGTAGGAGGGGTCATTGCGATCGATACGAGTAGTGTATAAGTTCTCATCGTAGCTGGAAGTGGCACCGAAAAGTCGGGCATTGGTTTCGAATTGGTCCCATGCGCCGGCCGAACTTGACCCCTCGAGAGACATCTCCACCGCTGCATCTGCACCCGGTTCCCATCGTTGCAGTTCCCTTTCGCGTCCGGGCTGATTTCCCGAAATATCGGTATCGGTTCCGAAAGCAACAGAGCCTAGAAATATTCAATGTCTATTGTACCCGAGGAAACGATTCCACGATGGACTTACCATTCTGTTCCTTGGCCCCCATACCAGCTGTGGAAATACCTTCCACAGCAAAATCTGCAACATCTTGTATCTCGAAAACCATCTTGTGGTCTGGGCCAGGTCCAAGATATGCCTGATAACTGGCGCCATTTGAATGGATCGAGTCGTCCACAGAAGAACGTCGTGTCATTTTCAAGAAAAATGAGGTTTCATTAGGTTCGAGAACGGAGCCAGAGAATATTCCAGAGAATTTCTCTCCATTCTTTGTGGTGATTGTGGCATTTGCACCCTAGACAACCATTAACATTTCAATGTCGGCTGTCATTTGGAATAGAACGACTTACAATAAAGGCCGTCATCAAAAAGACAAGGCGATCGTGAGCGTGCATATCGGGTGTATTGGATTCCTTGTTCGTGGCCGGCCTGGGCGAGAGGGCAGATTTCCGACCATGGCCAGCTCCATTCTGCTGCACGGCGGGGCCGGTGTCTTTTCGAGAGATAGGATTTGTATTCTGCATCCAACCTCTGGGGGTATTGTTGCGTCTGTAGGCAAGCATTAGCCTTGTCAGTGGCATGATTCAAAGCAATTCGGTGGTTTTTGTTAGGGGGGCGTGTTGGCAAAGAGGTATCGTGTGACAGTGGTGAGGTCCGGCCAGGTGAGAAAAAAAAAAGGAGGATTGTGTGCCAATTGGTACAACAAAGAGGGGGAAAGTGCCTGGTTGAGAGAGTGAAGTAAGGGGGCGGGAAGGTCCGGACTTCTCAGAATGGAAGTATCGGCGAAGCAGCAACGTCAAGCCATCACATTTGAGGGAGCAACGCGCACAACCACCATCGCCCACAAGAAAAAAAAGAAAGGAGACAAGAAAACTCACCTCTGACCACCATCCACAGGGCTTCCAGACTGTCTGCGACCTCCATCCTTGAAGCCAGCATTTGGCCTCATTGGGCCTCTGTTCCCAGCGGTATTCTGCGACATTGTTGTGTCTAAGTTTCTTGTGATTCCGTGTGACGAAGGTAAGATATTTGCGCTCGGCAAGCTCATTACCTAGAGAAGCCCAATCGCAAGAGTCATGAAAACTCTAGGAGAGGAACAAGTAAAGGGAACAAGGTGACAAGGATAGAAAAAAGGGGAGAAAGGGAAGAAGAAAGAAAGAAACAGGCACAAGCAGCCAAGCACCGCCCGGCGGATGAAGGAAGTTCGGCGCACAGTTTGCCAAGGAGAGGAGTGTGGTGAAGTCAATTATATCAAGAAGGAAGAAGAGAAGTAAAGTGAAGAGATGGGGATGGGATGGGGTTGACACAGAGGGAGAAGGGAGGAAAGAGGAGAAGGGAGAAGAGGAGGAAGCATGTACATATGTAGCAAAAGTGAAGTTAAAAAAAATAGTGTGGAGAGAGAGAGCGAAAAAGAGGAGGGAAGAGAGTGACAAGAATAGCAGCCAAAAAATTGTTTGGGTGGTGGTGCGGTGGTGTGGGAGCGAGGAAATGTAATTACAACGCGGTCATTCTGGTTTTGTGGTTTTATTACCGGGGGTGCTAATTGGCGGGAAACGGGTGGAGGGCTTGCGGCAAACTTGGTGAGGCAAGCGCCAAGTGGGTGCTGTAACTTACAGTACAGGACAATACTCTGAAACCCAACCACACCTGTCAAAAGCTATGTGAACTGGTATTTACCAAGAACAAAGCTTATCAACTGGTGGTTTTCTGAGACAGAACACTGTAATTTCCTGTATCAACCTGACACAAATTCCCATTCTTCTTCTACTGAAAGGGGAGAGAACAGGACAATGGCATTTGCGCTGTTTGATATAATCATATGGGTGATTGTCAGGTTGTGACAAATGTAGGGGAAGAACTGATTTTACATTACTTACTCCAACACATGTGAGGTTCATGTGCGAATACCTGTGATGTCAGTGAGAATAAGCTTCTCTCCATAACTAAGGTTATTCCTGTCCCTGTCTTTCCACGGTCCCAGAGCCCTAGATCAGGTGGATGGGAGGATTGTCCATGCAACTCTTCTAGGTAATTGGGTGACCAACAAGGAGAGATGACTGGATGAAAGGGCTCTAAGATACAAAGAGCTTACAGCAGTATCTCTTTGCCATATATTCCTTTTACTTTGCCTCAGGCAGTTTAACTAGCTAATCTTAATGCCCATGATATAGTTAACTAGTGCTGTATCTCAAGGCAGCTTTGGTGAGCCTGATGTGAAAGCACAAGCTTATAAGGAAAATCCCTATGCTTGCTTGCTTGCTTTCCGCCTTGTTGGGAATTGCGGAAGCTTGTTACTCATCTGAAGAGCCCTCCTGCATGTACTCCGTAACTATGTAGCTAACAAAGTTATGTGCCCGCCTGCAAAACATGTTCGATTTGAAAGGACAAGATACATCCAGTCAACTAGTAGTTAACTAGTTAATCATGCATCTTCTTACCCAACAAGGGCCTGGTCAGCAAGTCACAAAAGCAATTGGACAAAGTCATTGAGCAAGAAAAGCACTCAAAATCACATCCATGATCCAAGAATCATTCTTGTGACGCCCTCTGAACAAGGGAGAACCATGGTAGTTTTAACTATTTAAACCCACAAATCGATGGCTGGGGGGGAGGGGGGCGGACATGTCAGCATCTCCACGCTAAAACCCCAACTAGGGATGTTTGATAAGTGTGATAGTGTTAAATCTGGCCACTCACACGCCTGCTCACCGCAAAACCCACAAGGGCCGAGAGCGAGCGAGAAGAAGAAGGCTCTTGAATCAAACACACCACACTTCAACCATCCTCATCCTCCTCCTCCTCCTGCCATGATAATCCTCTCCCCACAGGAGCAAATAAATGCCCCTTCCACTATGGATTCTTATTCCAGATACCAACAGCCACCACAACGACGCACCGCAAGCTCGGACCAGTCCCAGATGTCTTCTGTGAGCAATGGTGTAGCACCAGTGGCTGGCGTTGCGGCTGGAGAGCCCGCTACTCGGGCCTCATCGGGCTCCGTGAAGTCTTCAGCAACTAATCGAACATCTGTGAGTGCTTGTTGTTTCTCCGCTGTTGATGATCTTGGCGTAGAATAACACATCTTCGAATGTTGACTGACTGCTAACTGCTGCTGCTGCTTCTTCTATTACCAGCCCGACAAACAGCTCTCCCAAATCGAGAAAAGTGTCACGCACCTTCTTGTGGCAACAAAAGAGCTCCTCGAGACTCTGACCCAGTGGTCGAGAGGCCAGGCGTCCGAAGTAAAGGTTTCCGACGTGTATGTCCGCCTCGGCTATGAATTTAATCTCGCCTGTCGCGCCTTCGGGGCCATCGGAGTGGACACCTCAGATCTCGGGCCCGTCCCCGATCTATTACGAACCATCCTTGAGGATACCCTTAGCCAGGATGCATCTACCGAGAGCCTCAACCGATATTTACCGCGCATACGAGATATCATAATAAACTTACTCCATGGCCTGAAAAGGAAACAAGCAAAGCTACGATCGAGGCAGACAAGGGCTGGACCACCGCGTTTGGGGAGCCAGGGAAGCGTTGCGAGCGGAGAGACCGCCATGCCACCTCCAACTGAAGAAGCTCCCCCTCCATCTCCCCAGAAGCGACCAGCAGATGTGCGGCAAACCTCGTCGTTTTCCGAGGATCAAGCGTCAGCACTGACTAGAAACACATCGTCTACTCTTTCTGGTGACCGCCAAGGCGGTTCGTTCTCAGAAAGAGACGCGATGAGACGAGAGGCACAGCGTTCTATGGCTCCGTCCATTTCGTCCTCGTCTATGTCTAGTGCGACCATGCAAAATATGCCGGTCCTTCAGCCTTTCGATCAGGATGCGTCTACTGTTCGCTCGAAATCACCCGCTCGCCAAAATCAGATCCACGGTTTTCCCCATCCGCCGCCTCCGCCACCAAAGACCACAGACGCCATCGGTATGCTACAAAGAAGCGCCGAACTCGAACGCCGGGCCTCGCGAAGATTCTCCGCATACCAAATACAGAAACACCTTGGCTCTGCTAATGGCCTCCCAGTCCTCCCATCTTCGCAGTCCTCACAGTTGAGTAACCGGGGCCGTGACGTGCGCGAGTCAATGAACGCTGTGCGTCTGCGTGGCCCTGTTCATGGCCGACAAAAGTCGAGCAATCGTCGAGTGGCGGATTCAAGCAAACTCGCAGCAACTCCTGAACCTGCTGTCGCGACTAAAATAGAGCCAACCCAGGAGCCTGCTCCAGATGACAGCCCGATAGAGAAGACTCCCACAGACAAAGTCCGATCATCACGCGACCCTGAGCACAGAGATATTCCAGCCCTCGATAAACCAGTCCCCAGCCTGCCGCAAATCCCGGAACGAGATTCTCTTCAGGAGGAAGCAAACAAGATTAACAAAACCGAGAGCGACAATGGAGAGATAAGGACTGTGTCGATGGACTCGCAGAATTCACGGCCTGCTCAGTTTACGCCGGACATGTCACCTCCGCCATCGAGCAAAGAGCTTACTTTGTTCCTGCAATACAAGACGAAAATCAAGAAATATGTGCTCCAGGAAGGTTACGCTGGTTTGACTATTGGAAGATTGCAACTGGCTTTCATTGAAAAATTTGCATGGAACACCCATAACAATGGCGTGGATTTACCCGAGATCTATATTCAAGACCCAGTCTCTGGCGTTCGCCACGAATTAGAAGACCTCAATGACGTAAAGGATCGGTCAGTGCTAGTTCTGAACGTCGAAGCGCTTGATGAAGTCAAAAAGCATATCGACGAAAGCGTTGGCGGTATTCGGCGTCTAATTGAGGGAGTGAGGGATACCATGGACAGCCAGGCTACGTCTATTCAACTGTTGACTGATCGTCAACAAGATGCCGCTAAAGAAATCACCCGTATTGCCACTGGGCCGGCACCCGCGCCCTTGACAAATGGACAGTCCCCTGCGTTCTCGGACAAAGGTGGCTATGTGACTGAGATACAAAATCTGCGGCGTGACCTTGCTGTTCTTCGGCAAACATATTCAAATTTTTCTTCCGATGTTGCTGTGTCCATGAACAACGTCCGAACAAAAGCTGGTGCCGTGAAGAGCGCAGCCACTGATCTGATTGTTCCGTCGTTTGAAGGGGATGCGGGCCGCGCTCGTATCAATGCAGGCAAGAAAGAGCTTGGCGAAGAGTCCGAGAAACTTGTGGCTCGCGTTGATGACCTACAGGACCTTGTCGAGGATCTTCGCAAGGATGTCGTGACTCGTGGGGTACGACCGTTACCAAGGCAATTAGAAGCTGTGGGCCGCGACATCAGTGCCGTCACCAAGGAGCTGAAGAAGATGCAAGAATTCCTTAGGCGCGAAAAACCAATCTGGACAAAGATATGGGAGAAGGAACTACAACAAGTGTGCGAAGAACGCGACCAACTCACTATGCAAGAAGATCTTGCTGTTGATTTAGAAGATGATCTTGAGAAAGCTACGCAAACTTTTGCACTAGTTGAACAAGCTACTAAACAGCAATCTCTCCAATCCTCAAATTCCAGCGCGAATGTGCCAGCCGCTGGCTTCAGGGTCCCATCGCGAACACTTCCTTTAGACTCGACAATCGATCCGACACAGGCGAAAAATAGCCTTCTCGGGGAAGTGCGGGCCCTGCAGCCGAACCACGAAGATCGTGTCGAGGCGATTGAACGAGCGGAGAAGGCAAGGCAAAAAGAGCTCGAAAACCGACGTATCGGCAAATTTCAAAAAGAACTTGGGGCCTTCGTAGAAGAAGGAAAACTCAAAAAGAGTGGAGGGATTGAGGAAGCAGAGCGCCTGAGAAAAGCTAAAGATGATAAGATCAGGAAAGAAGTATGGGACCGGATGCAGGGAACGAACACTGGAGAGACTGAACCAGCCCCCAATGCGCCAAGTGAGGACCCGCCGGCGGAGCACGGAGAACCGGAGGACTCCGCTGCGAAACTAGACGAAGATTTGGAGAATGCCGATGCCGAAGATGAGGTTGCCGTTACTCCCCCGGCCTCCCCTACCGCCACCACGGCCGCGACTGCCATTGAAAGTCCAAAGGGTGCTTCGGGTGCAGATAGATCATCGTCGGATGCTCCCGGTACGTCTGAACAGGACGAACAGGTGCAGGGAGGCTGCTAACAGTATACATAGTTTCACCCGGTAAGCACTCGTCCTGGCTGGGGTCGCTGTTTTCTAGCTAGCGTGTTTGTGCATTTTGTTGAGATGCTACGGTTTGATTTCTGATCTATTCCCTGCCTATCTTCAATCTTTTTTTATTATTTACCTTTTTTTTTTTTTTTACTCAAGACTTTCACTCATGATAATGTCTGGTCCCTCTTTTTCAATGTCCTAGTCCCAGATGGTGATGATGATGATGAGCAACTGGTATTATCTCTGAGAGATTGCTCCAGCACCATCTAGTTGGACTCTCTTCCTGTCTCCCAATACCTTTGACCTCCCCCCAGCCTACGCGTGATGCTATCTATGACTATTTTCTTTTCTTTTCTTTTTGGCTTAAACTCCTTTTTCCCTAATTCATCTCTACACAACCCCAATCTCATTTACCCAGAACACCACTCACATCACAAATACATATTGATTCCCTTCATGATACCCCTTAGCTGTTGTTTCACGTACATATGAACTGTGCTCTTTTTCCATTTCCTTCTCTTTCAATGTTGATATGAATTACAGACAACCCGCTTTTCCTGTATGTCCTTAATGTGAATATTTTATGTTAAAGTTTATATTCAATAAACAGGCAGTGTAGGGTTTGATTTAGCCAGCATGCAAAGACCGAGCAAGGAATATTATACGGGATTCATAACACCTCTTATCTCCAAAGGTCAACTCGATGTTCATGCTTTGTGTGAGCTATTGAAGCGGATCAGCTCTACTATGTAACTTAATGCAGTGGTTGAAGGTAAGAATTTAGATGTCTATAGTGAATGACATCCAGCAGGATATCAGTCTGATTTGAGACTCAGAAAGCAAACTGTTTGTTTCCCTTGATTTTCTCTCAGTTGATATATCTCATAATAAACCAGAGGAAGTGTTGGGACACTGAGGGAGCAGGGTGATAGCTAGTTAGTTAGTTAGAGACGGTGTGAGAAAACAGGCAAACTAAAAAAACAATTGGCGGGCAGGCAAGTTGAGCCAATGCGAACCTCACAGCTGTCCCGCATCTCGCTGAAACAACAAGGAAGAGAGAGTGTGTAGTTAAGTAAGTCTCTCTTTTCTTCTTCCGCCTTCTTCTTCTTTTTTTTTTTTTTTTTAAGCAGACTGACATGATCTTCGGACTCTCTTCCAGCTAGCCATCAGCAATTCAATGCCATCCCTCTTGTGCCTGCCCGGCTCCCTGCTCGTCCTCCTCCTCACGGCTGCATTGCCAGCGCACGCCTCTCGATCCCAACATCTAAACACCACTTCGGAGCTCGATACGCGAGACGCAGCATCATGGGGAGACATTCGCCGGCGCGATGCCTCTATCAAACGCAGACTTCGCCTGGAACAGCCCACCGCGGTCCGCAAAATGACAGACGACGAGGGCGAGAAATTCTGGATGGACTATTGGCATTTCGATGACGGCGACGATCACGGCCTTCATCGAAGATGGGGTGCTGGCAACTACATTGAGGATATCGCTCAACGAAGGCAGCCTGGCGATGAGATGGTAGATGGCAATTTTACACTGCAACCAGCCTTGCCACTGCACTTCTCTGAGCACGCTTCTCTCGACTTTACCTTGTTTGGAAGAGATCTTTCAGTGCCCAGATATTTGCTTCCGAGCCACCTTCTCTTCTCAAAGCGCGATTTCCAGTGCCCTGCCAACACCCGGCCTTGCACCTCCATCTCCCGCCCCAACAGCTGCTGTGCCTCAGGAACAACATGCCAGATCATCCAAGACACCGGCCTGGGAGATGTTGGCTGCTGCAGCTCCAGCAGCAAGTGCTCCGGGAAGCTTGAGTCCTGCCCAAACAGATACGCAGATTGCTCCGATTTCCCCGGCGGAGGATGCTGTATTCCCGGGTATACATGTGTCAAGAACGGCTGCCTATTCGTCTCTACCACAACAATCACAGTAACCCCAACCAGCACCACCACCACTAGCAGCACTTCTGCTACTCCGACTACTCCGACAACAACGACGACGACGACGAACGTCGACCCACCAATACGACCAACCTCGAACCCCATCGTCACCACTACAGCCACCGTAACTCCAACGAGCCCAGGCACCAGCATTACCAGCACCACCACCCCTACCCCCGAAATCCCCGACGACTGTCCCCTAGGCTTCTATGCCTGCAGCGCCTTCTATGACGGCGGCTGCTGCCGCACCGGTCGAGACTGCAACCCAACCTCCTGCCCACCCTCCACTCCCTACACAACAATAAACACCAATGGCGTGACTATCATCATTCCTGCATCCGCCACCGACTCCGCTCCACGCCGCCAAGCACCAAGATGCGCGAATGGCTGGACAACCTGCGGTGCCGACGCTGGCGGAGGATGCTGTCCCAACGATTTCCGGTGCGGGAGAGAGAGCTGCACATTCTCCGGAATAATTGGGTCGGCGGAACCTAGTGCCACGGGAACTCAGGAAATAGTGGGTAAGATTCCGCCGGAGGAGAGTGGTGCGCACAGTCTACGCCCAAAACTCACCTTTAGTACGCTGGCAGGGCCGAGGTACGGCTGGATTGGGGCCGTATGGTTGTTTCTGGGACTTGTGGGGTGGTTCTGGTGACCTTCTCTTCTGATTCAATTTTTTTGAATTCATTTTTTTTTTTTTTTTGGTTCCGGATCGGAGTTTAACTAGCTTCTGGAGAGGAAGTTTGGGGGCATTTGGCATCTGATATTCACATGCTTTCTTTCCTGCCAAAAACGACGGAATGACAATAACGACTTCAATGAGGGTTTCCATTTTTTGGGCATGATCGTTGTTTTTTCCCATCGGAGCATTAGATTGAAAACATAGAGTTGACAATATTCGAAATCGGGATCTATCATATATTCTTCTATCGCAGGCTTTTATTATCCAATTGGCCTTTTGTCTATATATTTAATCCAACTTTCCACCTTTCTATCTTTTTAAACATGCATAGAGTTGAAACATAAAAACCAAGGACTAAAGTCATCGTAAATAGGAAATAGCACCAAAAAAAA
>LJPK01002293.1:0-16419 GCA_001430945.1 Amauroascus niger
GCTTAGTGAATCAAACCTAGCTTGACCGCTCACACCCCACTTCAATCTCACCCCATATCTCTCACATTTCAACTCATGAGTTACACACAGTGTGCAGAAGAGGTGTTTCACATCACATTTTTTATGCTGTGAGTGACATGTTCAGCATTCAGTGCAGGAGCAAGTTTTGGGTTTGGGATCATCAGAAATTAGAGTGGGGCTCTTAACATCCTCTTTAACTGGCTTGGAGTCAGTGGTGTGCATCACAGATTTTTGTCTTGAGGGATGATCACCAGACAGGCACTGAGTATGCATTGTCTGATATTGATGCTCATCCATGTTGCTTCTTTGTGTGTCAAGATCAGGCTCATTTGACATCAGTGGCAGCAGTGGTGGAAGGTCTGAAGTTGATGCCATGAATTCACTTCTAGGAGAAACAAGAGAAAGACATGTATGTCTGTTTCAGGCTGCATTTTGTGTAGTGGACATGAATCCAGATGTTGGAGCAGACATCTCTATATCATTGTTGTATTGAGGAAAGGTTTCTCCATCAAGAGAGAAAAAAGAATAGTTCATTGTGGCAGGAGATGGCAAGCTGATGGGAATATGCAGCAGAAATATGTGGTGAGAACATGCAATACTGGAGGAAACCAGTTGTGAATCAGGTGAGAAAAAAGGTGTAAATATTCCTCACTGCAGTTTGGGAGGTTCTTGAGTTTGGGGAACTTCTGTGATGTCATGTGCCCCTGGGCATTCTCACAGAGTCAATAAGAGAATATTGTATCAGTATTTGAGAGACTCAACTCTCTTGAAGTCAAATGGTCAATCACAATTCAGTCTAGATACTGAGAGCCAAATCCATCTTTATATGCAATCAGCTTGAACTCAGTATACCAAAGAGAATGCAATCTTGTCACCCAGCATGTAGAAGATGGAGAGTCTTGCATAGCATCAATTGATAAACTAGTGGAATAAACCAGAGAAAAATAGCTTGTTCTTTGACTAAAAGAGAAAAAGAAAAGATAGATCTGGCCATGGTTGAGAAGCAACACCCTCCATCCTGTACTGACTATAAGAGAAGATCCAAAAATGAGGTTAACCTCAACAGCATCACAGACCACAACTATCACCCAGCCCCTGAAAAACAGGGCCTCAGACTCTAGAGCTTAATTGGACACCAAGATGAATACCAATGAATTCTTTGGGCATCTTTCCACCTCCAAAGCTATTGCTTCACCACAGAGTCTATTCCCTGGGATCCCAGCAAGAATGCAGCTGTGAAGTATGCATGTGAGGTCAGATTTAAGAACTTCAGCTCAGCCCAAGAAGCTTTCAAGATTGGAAAGGGCTCTGTGTTTGGTCAAAGAGATATTATGTCAAGAAGCAAACAATCATCAATCAAGGCTTGTTATGCTCCATGGCCATCCCCAAGTTGGTTACCCACACTACATTTTGGATGGCTAGAATGTGTGATGGGATAGTATACTGCAGTCCTGCATTTTCAGAAGAAGTGAAGCTGAAAAAAATAGCACAGAGCAGAACAGAACAAAACAGAACAAAACAGATCAGTCTCATTCTTGAGTAACAGAACAGAATAGATTATTCTGATTGATGGGAAGGCAACATGAGAGCATTTGAAAAACTAAAACCTCTTTTTTTATCTGTTTCATTCTGTTCTGTTTCATTTTGTCCTGACACAGAACTGAACAATGGAAACTTTTGAGACTGTTGTCAAACCTCACCTTGAAGCAATTTTGAAGGAGATTCATGACCCACTTCTTGATACACAGCACTCTCAAGTTGTTTCCTGAATTGAGATGTATTTGGAGAGCAACCATTCACTTAATCAGTGCTCTTGCACCCAGAAATGTGTTCAACACCAAGCACAATATTTTGTGAGAAAAGTTTATAGTCTTGGGGGAAGTGAGTTACTGTTACTGTGTTCTTTGATCTGGAGCATCTCCACACTTCCATCAATCACATCAACTGTCTATGGGCACCTCAGCAACTGGTGGATGTGTGAGGATTGAACAAGCCTGACTGGCATCACTGAAAAAGCCTGCAAAATACTTCTGCCACAGCAGCCAAAATGAAAACATTTAGAAAACAAATCACCAATTCAAAACACAGCAGTGGGCCATCAAACAGCTAGCTCTATAGCGGTGACAGAAAGTCTTGGCCAATTTTCACCACTGCCCAAAAGTGAAAGTACTCAAGGTTAGTCAATGAATATGTTTTGGATGAGGCCATCTTCTAACCTGCCTCTGGCAAGACATAGAACTTGCAACAATATTTATCCAGACAAAATGCTCTCAAGACACAAATGAGAAGGGTGGGACAACTACCCAAGGCTATCCTGTTTCACATAAGGGCTATTTACCCATTGGTGAGTGGAATTATGCTAACTAGATCTTCAGAAAACAGTAACCTGAGGGAGCCTGTTGTTGTTCCTCTCACCCTACCCATGGCCCAACTGCTCCTAGATATTGTGAAGGAGGGAGATGGTCATCAGTTACAAATTACCTTCCCAGATCCATTTGTTCAACAGCCGTTTATGCTTATTCCATTGGAGATAGGTAGTCAAATCATGCAAAAATACACAAGTTAAATCCAATCATCACTCTGGCTGCTTGATGAATTTCACTTGGGAGCCTTTCATAATCCAGCAGTAAAAATCGGGCTCAAGAAACACCATTATAGCTTCCTTCACCAAGCTCTGATCAGGATAACTCTTAACACACTCATTGCCTTTCAGAATACTGACAGTCCCTCCGTTTCCCTTAATAATGATAGCAGTTGTATATTTAAACGGGCCTATCACTAGGAATGGATTAGGTGAAATCCATTCTTCCTCTCCAACTCCCGCGTCCACTTCCGCATCAGGGTAGTTGGTCTACCATGTTATTAGCTCTTCTGCAATACCCCTTAATCAGATATACAAACCTCCTTCTTGTAGATTTGTTTGAGTTGTTCGTTATCTTCCGCTTCATGATTTATGTCCAATGTATGTAAGGAGGCCATGCTGATGATAGAATCGATGTAGTCAGGAAGGAGAGACAAGTTATTTCTGGATTCTCTTAAGATGTCAAACCGACGAATATCTGGTGTATGAAATATTAGCACAAAACACTGCCTAACTTGAGAAGTAGGGACAAACTGAAGTATGTGAAAGAAAATTGTCGCAATGGATTATTTGATGCCAATAAGAAAAGGTAGCTGAAAAGAAGGAAAGGAAAGTAAAGAAGGCCTCTGAGAGATATCCCAGAGTCAAGCACCGAGTGTCTGCTGTGGGAAAATATGAATAGAAATGGTGGTTTTGGTGATGTGAAAAGGTTTCAGTTTGACTTCAATTCTGGAGGTGATGATGTGCAGCCTGCATTCTCCATCTCAAAATAATGTGAGGAAAAGCAATCTGTGGGAAAGGGCTTTTGAAACCAGCAAGCGGGCTTCTGTGGTGATTGGAGGGCTGATTTTGACTGAAGACATTCAGCTGATGGACCCCACTATGCGGGGCACCAGGTAATCATGTGTGGGCTCTGGAATGATGCTCCCTCCATTGTACTGCACTGTTCTGTTCTGTTCCATTCTGTTCTGTCCTGGCATTGTTTTACTGCACCTTCCTTCGCAATCAGTGATGTATATATACTAGAGCAATGAGCCGCTACACATTGATTGCTTCAGAATAACTATGCTAAACTGCGGACTTTCTCATTACAAACTCTTGATTACACCCTCAAATCCCCTTACATGATCATTTTGCGAGCAAAGCGCGCAGATATACCCCTGTTGATGCAGCGTAACCATGTAACAGAAGATTATGAAGCAGAAGAGAAGCGTCAGTCTGTCTGGTCAATCTTCTGGCTCAAAGAAGGGCCAGAGCCTCGTGCCTCACCACGCTGTGCCTTTGCAAAGCGATCTCTACGGCGGCTTTCGACTCTCAAGCAAAAGTTCCTATCACGGGTGCAGAGCATGTGGCCAGCAATCAACTCAGTCTATTGGAGGATTAGGGCCACCATTGGTCCAATGTGCGGAAGCTAGCCACCGCCGTGGGATACCCATCATCTTGAAAGATCAGCCGATTGGCCTTTGCACGTTCAGTGTGCCAACGCAACAAGATAACACATCTCAAACGCCCCCGCAGCCCTCCAAATGGAAAGGAGGGGTACACCAGGCGCCTGAATGGCATTGTAATAGTGACCAAGAGATGCGACAATACATTAAAGCTGAGAATTGGCATAAGAGCTGTCTTCCCTTCCTCTGCCCTCCTTTCAGCTACTGAAATATCCTTGCTCAGGCCTGCTAACACTGCATTTTATGGAGAACCGCCGACTAGGAAGTGAGAGCCATCAATAGAGAGCGAACAAGGGATCCAACGGCCTTTAAGAAAAA
Source organism: Amauroascus niger (assembly GCA_001430945.1). Lineage (NCBI taxonomy): Eukaryota > Fungi > Ascomycota > Eurotiomycetes > Onygenales > Onygenaceae > Amauroascus > Amauroascus niger. Next base: position 4,369 of record LJPK01002293.1, read on the forward strand.
GAACTGGGTTAAGCGCTGTTCGATGGGTGAAGAACTTCGAGACAAGCCCTCCGGGTAACAATTCCGAACGTCAAGAAAAACTCATGCGTCTCAAACCGGGGTTGCTGTGTAAGGTGGAAGCACTGCAACAAATGCACCATAGCAGAGCTTCTGTTTATTCTTCTGTTGACTCCTCTGCCATTGATAGTGACTGGGAGGATGCGGTAGATGTACTCGAGTTCCAAAAGATATCCCCGAAAACACCACCCACGCCGTTCCATTGGATTCAAAATCAAGTGGTCACTAGAGAGATCCCAGATCACAAGAAGCTCCAAAGGGAATTTATCCGCAAGGAACTGCATGTTATTTCCCGACAACTGGTTTGAGAACGCGAAGTCAATCAGGGGCCGTTTGCTAAAACCACCAGAAACCCAAAATTGTGTTCTAGACATTTTTTGAAGGGCGATAGAGATTCCTGGTAGCAAGGTTATCATTGTTTCGAGGCGTCCAATTGGCAGAGATGGTAAAGCGTCAGGCGAAAATCAGGTGTAAAGTAGCGTGTCTTGGTGAAATCAGAAAATATAGTAGTTTTCTCAAACTCTTCACTCTGCTGTCTCTGCAAGTTGCCTATTCTCATTTGGGGGAGGGGGGTAGGGGTTGTTTATGTTTCTCAGGAGTACCATCTTGAGTGCCAGGCTTCTCCATCGTCTGCCGTGGCTCTCCAGCTGTCTCAGTTTGTTGGTATTAGCCAGAGGGGTGCAGAGTTGTCTTGTGGGGGTTGGCCTTAAGCCCTTTAATCTTGCTCAGGCCAGAGCTGCTTTAGATCTTTTAGCTGATGCTCTTCCCATGTGGATTTTGTGGTTCGGCTTCCCGTCCATCTTGATGCCTAGGAGCTTTCCATGGCCCGCGATACTTTGTTGGATCAAGTTGCTCTTGGTGCAAAGGTTGCAAAGTTGCATGTGACACAACCAGGCCTACCCCAGCCTCCCAGCAAGCGTCAACATCACCCGCAATCTCTTGGTTCCAACTCACGCGACCACATTTCCCACTTGGGCTAGAACATGACCGTGAAGAGTAAAAGCGACTCCATTTCTCCCATAAAGCTATGCTGGGTTGAGAGATTGAATAAGTGAAGATGTCAGGGAACCTCTCTAGAATGTGCTTTAGCATGGCTTGGCATGCTACAAGCATGCAAATCACTTGGTTAGCACCCGTCTAACCTTGCTTTTCCCTTCTACGCCTTCGACTAGCGAGATGGAAACAGTCACTTCCATTCCAGAATCTGGCTTGTGGCTTGAAGGGGGGTTCACTCATTTGTTGGCGGAAATGATGCTCTGTCACATGGTAAGGCAGGGAGTAACTTGCAATAAGTCAGTTATGCAGATGGGGGGTTCCTCAGTTCGACTGATTTGTCAAAATGGCAGATGCTTGATTTGGCAATTTGATTCTCATTCTATTCGCATATAAGCTCTTGAGTAGCTCTTTTGAGATCTCAACACATCGCAATTCAGAATTGCTTTGTTTTCATGGCGGAGTCAGAACAAGCATCCCCAGGCGGGATTGTCCCCCCATCAGTGCATGAACAAGTTCGCTTTTATCTCCGCCATGCTCTATCTCCTGATGAGGAGGATAGCCAGACGAGCATCTGCTTCCTTCGGGATCTCAATACTGACGCGCTTGACATCGGTGCACTGCTTTCAGCCATTGAGGCTTTCCATGCCGAGGTTGCTTCTGGCAACACTGATGAGGCTTTGAACATAGCAAGAGATCTTGCGCGAGAGCATAATATCTCTATAGATAGCATCGAGCAGTCTCTCCGTGTGAATAGCAATTCCAGTGGTACAAGCAGAAGCAGCGTGGATACTAGGTCTCTTGTACACCAAGAGCCCAGTGACATTCAGCGTAACCAGAGATTTGGCGGTAATTCCCCTGCTACTCAGGCACTTGCAAGCCGAAGGCCCCGTCGCACTCAGAGTAACCAGGAATCCGGCGATAATTCCCCTGCTACTTGGGGACTTACAAACCAAGCACCCCATGGCATTCAGCAATATCAGATACCTGATGGCAACACACTTGATCTGAACGCACTTGCTGGGGAATTTGCAAGCCTGGACCTCATCAATGAGGACATTTGCAATGAATATGGGACAGCAACTGATGGGGTCATTCAAGCCTGGAATTATGCCGGTACGACGGGCTTCCAGGTGTTTGTTGCCTACGAACACAATGGAGCAGTATCAGCTAGACTTGAGCCGGGCCGTTTTCATAGCTTTGATAAAGCTACCCTCCCACAGATGACTTTGACCAAACACAGGCGACTTCAGGCAGACCGGAATGAGAAGTATTACTTCCAGTGTGGTGATATCCTTGGGATCAGCCTTGTTGCTCCCTATATTGATGAGAACAGTGAAGAAGACCCAATTGGAGCACTGGCACCGGGGCCCCAGGGAACAATCTATCCTAGAGTTGTGGTCGAGGTTCTATATCGCGATGGCCACATTGGATATGAACCAAGAGGCAATCTCAGCCAGCTTCTTCAAAAATCAGAAAGTGAAGTAAATAAACTTATTCACTTAAGGTTCAAAAATCAAGAAGAGAACTACCAGGATCAAATTGCCCTGGGTGACAATCTTCTTGAGGAAAGACCAGATAACACTTACTGGAGAAATACGGCACGATGGTATAATCAGCTGCAACAAGTGCTGAGATGGCAGGGCATCGGGCCGTGGACGTCTCAGGAGCCGGTTTCCTGGGACCAACAACTACTACAGAGATGGCCGCCGGAGCAATCCAGCTTTGCACCTCAGCAGCAACAATTTGGAAGGCCAGCCCTTGCGCAGCAACAAGGTCCTACCACAGCACCAGACCTGCAGCAGCAGCTTTTAAATGTTCCACAGCAGATAGGAGCCCAGTCTCAGACCCCTCAGCCACCTCAGGCTAGAAGCAGGGCACCAGCCTCGCGGCAACAGCTCTTTAATCAATTGCAGTGGCTAAGAGCACGGCAGTCACCTCAGACTCCTCAACCACGGCGGACTACTAGCGGGGCACCAGACTCGTCACAGCAGGTTGCCAATATCTCACAGCAGCTAGGAGCTCGACAGCCATCTCACAGTCAGCAACCCCGGAATCAACACAGAGTAGAGACTTTGAGTGCAAGCCCAAGCCCATTGGAGATGCAACGACTTTTGCGGGAGAGGTCCCAGGCAACGCCACAGCCAACCGATCCATTTGAAATGCGCGCATCGAGCGGTCGTACTGCCGGACAGGCCCAGCATAGTGGCAATCTAGGTGCCCAAGCATCATCATCAAGTAGCCGCGTTCCTGGACGGCGTGTGCAAAGTGGTGATCGAAGCGCCCAAGCATCAAGCAGCCGGGTTCACGGGTAGCATGAGCAAAGCAGGACTAACAAGCAACAGACATCTCGCCCGCCCCGATTGACGCCACCATCATTTATAGCCCCAGGAAATTACCAATCACCATCTGTTGAGCCAGAGGAGCAGGAGTAGAGTGTCCAGGTTGATTTCTTATATCTTTCTGCTATTATGCGAGTTTTAGCAGCTATCAGAATGTATGTAACTCAATAGCTAGTGGATTTAGGATATCTCAATGTATTTATTTTATGATTACTTGTCTTCTGGCAGCTTTTTTCACACTTTGCGACCAAGTTCTTCCAAGTACTTGTGCTGTTCCTCCACCATTGCATGCAGTTTAGAATTTTGCTGCTCAAGTCTTGTAACCAATTCCATCAACTCTCTTCTATCAGCCTCATTATGGCAATATGTCGCGAGGGTACACTTTAGATTGTCTAAAGCTTCTTTCGCAGCGGGATCAATACAGTATTCTTGTACTTGGGAATCTTGCAGATCCTGCGAGGGAGTGTTGGTGCCAGTGGCGGCCTTGCTCTCCAGTCAACTTAGCATGATGTGTGCAGTGACTAGTAATTTTCTGTGCTTGCCTGTCATAGCCAATTATTATCCATAGATAATTTTCTAAGGGCGGAATATCTATTAGTACAAATTAGAATTGTATTGGGTGGCTGAGAGGAAATTCTACACACCCACAAAGTTTGTTGACTGAGAAAGTGATAATAAATGTCTAACTAATGTCTGACAAAGAAGATGAACACAGAATATATATTATACCAGTAGTACTTGCTAGAATAACAGAATGACACTGTAGCATCACATGATGAAAGGGAGATGTGGGGCCATGCAATGGTCAGCACTAAGCTGGGCACTTTATTCTTGCCATTACTCTTTCAGAAAAGGAGACAGTCAGGATGCAAGAATAAGAGAGAGAGAGACACAAGAAAACAAGAAATATCACCACCCAACTCCCAGAAATCAGTTTCATTTCAACAAATCACTGACAGTTTCTCCAATCTGCTTGAGGAAGGATTGCAGTTGCTTGATATAATTTGTCAGCCAGGCAATTTCCCTGCAGACATCAGTATGTGATCACTGAAATATGACTGAGGTATTTACTCATTTTTGTCCTGAAGCCTGATTTCATTAGTAACAGTTTGTCTCTGATATTTGGCAATAGATACCTACTCAGTTGCTAAGAGTTGAACCTGTTCAGAGAGGTTCTCAACCTTCTCTGAGAGCTCTTCCAGTGAGATATAAGAAGCTTCTGGAATGAGATCCAGAACCTCGATTTTCTCAAGAACTTCAGTATCTTTCATAGCAGGAAGCATGGGATCGGCAGCTCCATCTGAGAAAGCCGTGCCGCCAAAATCAAAGTTTGGATCAAGAAAAGTGGGGTCAAGGCAAGAGACACCTAGATCCTCCTCTGAAGCATTACCCAGCTGAAAGGTGAGTTCCTCAAGCTTCTCATCAGTTAATTTGTCAATGTATTCCATCGCGAAGAGGAAAAGGGCATAAGAAAACTTGAAAGGGTGATTCTTTTAAAGAATCACTTTGAGTCAACCTGAGGTTTCTCAACAAATCCATAGTGCGCAAAGAGGGTTTATATATGCAGTCTGCTTTGGATCAAATATGCATTTCTCCTGTTTGTAGGTTTTCACCCCTGAGGGAAGCAGTTGCAATGGTGTATTTTTAGTAGTGGGTCAGACCAAGAAACCGGGACCAGTAGCATGTTTCTCTTTAAGGACTGGGTGTATATTCCAGAATTCTGCAAATTTCCCAGCATAAATGGGGGATGGTATGCTGGAGATATAATCTATTCATAGCCCGGGAATTGCCGAATGAGAGATATCTCTCTCTAGAGACACTAGCCATACACTCCCACTGAAAGATTAACTCCTTCAATCTTATATCAAGAATGGCGTCCGGACACAACAAGCAGTACTATAAGTGGGAAAAAGCCTATCTTGTCTCTCTGGTAGCCCAATACTACTCATGGGAAACCATAACGGAGCTCTTCAACAGCCATGTCAACTCTGATCGCCAACAAGACAAAAGATCTCTGAGATCCCAGTGGAAGTACATTAAAAAACACAGCATCAATAGGTTGGTTCATGAATCTGATGGTGTAGAACAAACCGAGATAAGTCCAAAATATGTCAACTCTACAAGTGCTCCTTGCAGATTGCTGAGTAGGCATAAACTTCAGCCATTGGCTTAGGAATCACTCTCATAGCGTCGGGACCCGATCATCTGGCGAATTAAGTGGAAATACAGATTAATGCGGTAGATGGATGGGGGGAGCCTTGCTGGGTTTCACAGGGGAGAAGCGTTTACAGGTGTTTTGTAAGATATAAATAGACACCATAACCAGTGGATGGGTGGCTCCCAAATATAAATACCAGATCAGCAATCATCTCAAGCAGCAGAATAAGACTTACCTCCACACATTATCCTACAATGGCAGCAAATCAGGCTATCACCACCCAGCATGTAAGAATTACTGAACTTGTACCCAACTATTATTGCTGACTGTACTTCAAGGTTCCTTCACACCAAGTCATGCTCAACATCAGTTACCTCTGGGCAGTCTTTGCGCGGGAGTTGAAAGATGCCCAATATATTGTCCACCTTGAGAGGTGGCTGAATAAAGCCGCAGAGACAAGTCAGTGTACACAAATCTCCCATGATGAACTCCTTAAGAGATACAACCAACTCAATGAACGCCACAAGAAGCTGGTAGAGCAGCACGAACACCTTCAAGTGGCACATACTGAGTCTTTGGCTACTAGAGGCGAGATTATTGGCAAACTATCTGATGCTTTTGAGGCTCAAAAGCTTGCGGATGCAACGATCAAAGCGTTGGAAGAGGAAGTCCGAATGTGCCAACGCGCCGCGTACGTGCACGACAATGATATGGGCTATGAGAGCGTCTAGTATGGTTTATAGTGGGGAGAAAGTCCTTTCTCAAATCGGCGTGCTTGAAATGTCTGTATCAATTTTGGTCTGAATTGAAGGAAATGGGGAGAAGCGTTTGCGGTTACAAGGTCGTCTAAATAAGGTTTTTAAGGTTAACGGTTCTTGTACCCGCTCGCTTAAGCCCGCTTACGTCTCAATTTTCGAAGAGCCGCGCGCTACTTAAACAGATATCATTGTCCAACTAGTTAAACTAGCAAAGGAAGAAAAAACCGTGCCTTAATGACTTGAGTTTACAACTTGCAGAAATATGCATAAACAGGAAAGGTTGCTAAAGATGGGCCCCTCGCGACATTCACAAATGGTATAAGAGGTGCGGCAGTGGAAGCGCTTGGCTTATTTCTTGGGGGTACCATCTGTACTTCGGGGAAAAGTTCGAGACGGCCTAGGATTTCCCGTTATAGGATACTTTCGGTATTACTGTGGAGAGACCGGTGACCACCTGGTGAAGAAAAAGAGGTCAAGAGCCCAATACTGCCTGTAGTTACTGGTAGGAATAGGAATGCTCTGTCGCTCCTTGCCAAGTTGAAGGAGATTTATGGCCGAAGGATCGGCATATAGATATTTATGGGTCAAAGCCGGAACACCAGTAGTTAAACCATATATAGATAGGCTGGCCAGTGTACCTGGAACTGCAGATCTGACGAACTGTCGAAATAAAATCTTAGCGCCATAGCAATAAGCACTTACCCTTTTCACCTCACTCCTAAGTTGGTAGCGAGTGTAGAACTTTCCCAGCACCATAATCTGCAGTGTTTTAGCATACAGAGCTTTTCCCCTTCAACCACACTACCTAGAATCACACCACCCAAAATGTCTACCAGGGCGAATGCAAAGCGTTCTGATCTAAGGCGGGAATGCTGTAAGGAGCTCTTCAAACATATTGGCATGTTCAACCAACCCTCCATGATGCATTATTGCTAACACATTGACCAAAGAGGATACACTTGGAATTTGAATACCGCCGGACGAGATTAGGCTTATGCCAGCCAGCCACAACCCTTATTGTTGGAGAATCCAGAAAAAATCAACAACCGCACCATCCCATCTTGATACACTCTTCACCAAGCATTTAAGCAGACACTCAACCCGGACGTTCAGATTACTACATGAAGGTGTTGGAAAGGTGTTTTATGCTGTCCCTGCAAATGATGGTGGCTCTGATTGCCTCGAGCCTGTTATACAACTGAATTCCAACAAGGAACCAGCTCCTATGACACCTTTATCTGAAGAAAAGAATGGAAATAGTCTAGATGCTGAGATTGTTCTATGGCGAGATATTGCAAAAACTGCACAGGAGAAAAATCAAGTGCTAGAGAGAGAGCTACAGCAGGCAAGAGAAACAAATGGAGAGTTATGGAAACTGGTTCAGATGTATTTTAAAAAGACTAAACTTCTGGAAGGTGAGTTTCAGTCACACATCAAGAGGATGCTTCAAGTGATGGGAAATCCCAGAAAGTGCAAAGGACTTGAACCTCCAAAGTTTGCATAGCTAACTATATTACTTCCTCCATACATGCTAATGCTTTTTTCATTCAAGTTTGCGCACTGTCTCACTGAACAATGTAGTGGAATTAGTGAACTGGTAGAGTATAGCTCTAGAATTACTTTGGGTTGTAAAGAGAGCTGTGAATCTGTCAAATCTATTCTAAGCAAATACTGTAACCCTAGAGTGTTGGGCACTGCATCCCAAGAATATAACTACCCAAAAGGCTTCCATTCTCTCTTTGAGAGACACCCTGCAGACATCACAAGAGGGTCAAGACAGCCAGATCCTGAAGAGTAGATGAGAAAGACATGCTAGAAATATTAGTACAATAGCCTTTAGACTGCAGCATGGCTTCACATACATTCAATAGATCTGTTCCCATTGAATTTTTGGTTTTCTTGAAAAATTCAAGCAATTCTGAGCTCCATTTCTTCAGTTTGTCAAGGGTGAATGTTTTTGGATTGAGGTAGCTATGTCCAGGCTCCATTATCTCCCTCATCATGAACCCCACAGACTGAATATCAATCTCCAGATGATCTTTTGAGCCAGATAGCATACTTTGTCCAATATCTCCTTGAAACAGTCAGCTGGCTGCTCTTTGAAAGTACATTGAAATGCTTACCAATCTTGATTTGGCCAGTAAAAGAGATGAAAACATTTTGGCAGTTTATACTGCTGTGTGTTATCTGCAGCTTGTGGTGAATGTATGCAATCTCTTGAAGAATCTCCATAGAGTAAGTATCCACAGAACCAGTAAACCATGAGAATATAACTACCTCTTTGCAAACCATTGCAATATGGAACTTCTTCAAGGATATACTTGAATGGATCTGCTCAAGTGACAACTGCATGTATTCATAGACAAGAAATGCTTGTCTTTCCTCAATAAAAGCATCTCTTAAATTAACAAGATTTGTATGACATGTTCTAAGGAGATTCTTGCTTGAGAAGGCTTCTGCTCCATGCTGCTTCTTTATTAATACAATAGGAAATATTGGCGTGTGCTCATAAGCCAAATAGCTTGTTGAGGAGCCTTCATGTATGAAGTGTTGATATTTTTGCCATGGTGTTCCTCTCTGGCAGAACTGAATGGAAGGTGGATTAGGCCTTAAGCTGTCATCACCATGTGAGCACTTGACTGAAAGAGGGAGTGGTGGAGGCTTTCAAAGAGCCTGTTTCTGAAGCTGTGTGTGCTCATCATTTAGTGCAGTTTCGTCACTCCTCCCACTAAAATCCAGTGTCCGGGAGGTGCTGGTGTCGCCGGAGCTATCACTGCCGGGAAAAGTGGTACATCGCTTATCCATGATGGCCTTGGTGAAAAATCTATAAAGAATCTGTCATCATTAAATACCTGATAATACAAGATTGGGAACAACGTTTCTGCATTTCTGTCTAACTGTCTAAATGTCTACTCTCACATTCAAGAAAACATGCAGAATCAAGGCCAGCGGAGAATGATAGCGGTGATTTTTTTGAGACCCTGTCTTGTCCAACCGCGGTCTCAACTACAACTCCAGCAGAACTTGTCGGGCCACATGTGATATGTCCGTTTTCCCAAATAAAGAGCTGTATGCATATGGCCTTCCGACTTCCAGCCTGCCTCGATATCTAGCGATTCAAAACCATATCTATCTTGGTATGGCTTTCGCTGCCGATGATGGCAAGGCCGATAAGCCACCGCACCCCAGAACACTCCATCTTGAATAAGATGGTCTAGAGTAAGCAGCTCATGCAAAACTCGAATGCGATGGGTTTTCAGAGACGCATAACAGAGGGGATCATTGTCGGCCCATTGCAAAGAGTGTACTTTGAAAGAGCTAATGAAGGAACCATAGATAGTAAAAAGAAACCAGTGCTCAGTTCTAAGGTTACTGAGATTCTTATATGGATGGTTGCACTTTGGCATTTCGACAGATTTACCTTGGAGATAAGATTTTCCCACCCACTCTGGTTCCTTGTAAAAATTCTGCACTTTACAGTCCTAGAAGCTGATAATAATGAGATAGATAAAGTTTAATTAAGTGCCACGCTGCGTGACAGTTGGCAAGATACAATATTACATGCGATAGAAGTACAATGATGATTGAAAAAACTGAACTGAGGAGAGAAGAAGAAAAGAGGAAGGAACATATGTCCTCATCTTAAAGAGCTTTCCAAGGTTGCTATTAGAACTCACCTTTCATAGTTAAACTCCCCTGATCCCTTTACCGGCTGATGAATGGAAGTTGAGGACCAATATGGGTTGTCTTGATGGCAGAGTGGGTTTGTGGAAGTTTGCATGGCCATTTCAGAGATGAAGCTTGCTCATTCCCCATTTCAATAGGTAATGAGCTTGGCCTTTTTCACTTTTGCTGCTGGAGAGGCCGATAGCAATGTGCATCTCAAAGATGATGTTGAAGGTTGTTGAAATTGTTGGCCTTAGAATGACATGCCAGATTGGAACAAAGGGGAGTTTCTTCAAACTCTAGCTTGTGAAGATGATGTTCAATATGGTTGGACCAGTTGGAGCACCCTTTATCAGATATATATTGGTGCATGCATTGTGCTGGACTGAGTGTTGTGTTTCCCAGACAGAATGAGCAAGATTCTGCTTTTACTGAAGCATTGTGAAACATAATCAGGTCACATCAAAGCAGATTCTCTGGTGTCTCTAGATGCTGCTTGCAGTGTTGGTCCCAATCATCTTCAGTCTGAACCCATAAGTTGCACTCAAAGCACAGCTCAGCAAAGTTGTTGAGACTCATGTGCTGAACACAGGTTTTGTAGCAATGGTACAGGTGTAACCAACATCTATGAGAATATAGCCTATTGTGGAATGGATGTTAGCAAAAACCATTTTACAGCTTGCCTCAGTGAACATCATACTCATTCATAGTTTTACCACATATGCAGTGTCCAGCAATAGATTCAAGGCTTGTGCAATAGACAGTTCTGCAATCTTGCTTGCAGAGGGCCTCCATGGCACAGAGAGCCTGATGTCCTTCAGAGCTTCATAATTCAACTTTCATCAGTAGTATCTGAGCTAATAGGTTGTGTTCTGACATGACTCATTGTGCATAGCTAAAGAATGTGTATTCCAATGTGCCTAGCAAGTCAACCTTCTCATGTTCAAACTTCTGGGGCTGATCCTTCTGAAATCTTCAGAGAGCAACAGTATACAATGCCTGTCTTCTGTTAAGCAGCTGATGTTTCTCCTTGTGAAGGCTATGCTGGTCATCCTCCTCTTTTGCCTCAGCTATTCTATCATCAAGTTCTTCTATTTCCCTACCCAGCGCGATAATATCCGCTTGGTGGTAGAATTCCATCTTCTCTTTGGCTGGGAGGGAGTGCCACAATGCTGGCTGCTTGTAAATTGCTGCAGATCGCCTGTTTTTAATGTGCTTGTTACAGTGTTGTGTGATGCCCAGAAAGATGGCTTGCCCGTCAACCTCACAGAGAGGATGTGTGTAGGATTTCTGAAACTGGTCACAATCAGTATGAGATGCAAGCTTCATTCTTGCTGATTCAGAATAATGAGTATCTATTGTACAGGTTAGAAGGGCGGATTAGAGTTATTGGGGTCAAGTTCCATACCTGCTTCCATCAGAAGCCACCTCCTGCAACCCTGGGGTGTCAGATTGCAAGTGTAGTTACTTTGGTGACTGAGATCTGCAAATTCTTTACCAAATGCATCAGCCCCCCTTGACTTTGCCGGTGTTTTGCTAAGGGCCAGGTCACTATATTGCTGAAATACCAGTGTTTCCTTGATATGCTCCTTGAAGTAAATGGTGAATAAAGTATTTTTTTGTTTGGGCTGGGCAGCCAGCTGCTTGATAGCATCCATGAGCTTGTCAACAGCTGCAAAATCTTGGAAAGCATTGTCTCCAGACGCCATTGATAAGAAGTAGAGAATGGGATTGAATAGTAAAGCTGTGCTTTCAGTATAGATCTTGTAAAAAGCATGGACTGGGAGCTCCCACGACTTTTTCCACCAGTAATTTTTCACAAATTCTCTTTGGTATGTGAGAACCAGCATTGCCTTCCCATCAACTCTTTCCACAGTCAGAATGAAGTGCTATTGTCATGTCAGCTACAATTGTGACTTGTAGTGGATAGCTGATCTTATAACATGCTGCAAGAACTTGTGCAGCCTGGTCCTCATCATCAATATTACTGCCATCTATCTTGTGTTGAGCAGTGCCTCTTCACACTGTTGATTCATGAACTTCACCTGTTTGTGCAGATGTAAAACAATACATAAGA
>LJPK01002375.1:0-57983 GCA_001430945.1 Amauroascus niger
TCTCTCCTTCTCTCTCTCTCCCCGCCCTGAATCAAGTCCAAAACAGCCCTAAGCCTTTTCTAGATCTTCGTTGGTCTTCGTTGATCCTTCTACTTAAACCTTGATCGAGGCTTCTTGTTTCTGCTTACATACAACCGCCCATTCTTTTTTTTTTTTTCTCTCTCTCACTCTCACTCTCTCTCTGTGTCTGTTCTCTACTCTCTCCTCGCTCCAACGGACTCTCTTCTGCTGTACGCATTGCCAGAAAGAAAAAACCATTTCGGACGGGGGTTCAGTTTCAAAGGAAGATCTTCTCGATTCGTCGCTCCTGCTCATCAGTTGTTGCTTGGGTGGGCTTGCATACCCATACCCATACCCTTGCTCTCCCACAACCGCCGCCCCTCTTTTAAACTCTCCCAACGCTGCTTGTGTTTTGCCTCAACTGCCTGTGATCAGAAGGCAGCCGGCCGTTGAAACACTGACGTGAAATCCTGTACAGTTTCATTTACTTCTAATTTCCGCCTCAGGACTTGCCACTTGTTGACCAAAAAAAAAAAAAATATCTGCGCGTACCTGCACCTCTAGTTGTTGCTGCAACGGCTTTTTTTTTCTTTTCTCTCTTCACTAATTTACCCTGGAGACCTAGCCCCCCCTGTCATCCATCCAGGCGTTTCCCGGGAGGACCCCCCCCATTTATACCTTGTCCCTCCACCCTTCTTCGGCCCCGTTTCATTCCATCGATCTCTTTCTTTCTTTCTTTTCTTTGCTCGGATCTTCCATTGTGGAACCAGTTCAGAAAACAAACACGGAGAGTCGCTAACATAACTGCTATTTCATCATCAGAGACATAACCACTCGTCTCAGCAGAACCATCACCACGCCCAAAACCTCCACACTCGCGCATCGGAACTCGCGCAATCAAAGCATTCACCGCACCAGTCAGCCTCCGGGTTACCTTATGGTCAACAACACGTCATAGGCAACGGTCTCCCTGTGCAGCGCCAATCCGCGTACGCTCCGAATCCGCAAGAACCAACATATTATACATCCCACCCAGGGGCGTATGCAGTAACAAGCTCCGGACACTATCCGTCTAGCGGTATGGACAATGCTTTTTATTCTTCCCCTCTGGCTTTTTTATTGTGCGCGATCAATTCGGACGTGGATTGGAAGACTGGGGAATCGCGTGAACTTGTCATCACCTTTCTCCGTTTCGCGCATCTGATCTTGGAGGATTTTGGGACTTGTTTTTCAATGGTAAACGGGATTGGAGACTGACTGTGATCAGAAGCACCCGACCTTATGGCAGCAACCGCCCAAATGCAGCGCCCTTACCCCCCAATCTACCACGCGCCCCAGTCCAACTCCCCGGCTTCGGTCGCCTCTCCCACCACCCACGATCAACATGGGCGCGGCCTATACGGACAACCGCCTCAGATCCCACAGGGGATGTACAGCTATTCTCAATACCCTCCGATGAACCCAATCCATTCTACCCCATATGCGACTCATTCAGCAGGCCCACAGCACACACAACTCACATCGCAACCTCTCATTGTAAGTCCACAGACAAGTGCGCCACAACTGCAACCGCAGCACCTGCACCAACCGTCTTCCCACAGCACAATGGCAGGCAGTCCGCACCTGAAGATGGACCCCACAGTCCAACAGACAACAACGCAAAGGACACCTTTAAATTCATCACATTCCGCTCCCTCAAATTCATCTACCACAAACAGCCACCCAGGAAGTGCTGGCTCAAACACCAGCGCTGCTCCTGGTCCTATCCCAGCCACAACGCCGCTTGTCGTACGGCAAGACAATAATGGCGTACAATGGATTGCATTCGAGTACTCCCGAGACCGAGTTAAGATGGAATATACCATCCGATGCGACGTGGAAAATATCAACATCGAGAATTTGACCCAAGAATTTAAGACCGAGAATTGTGTGTACCCTCGGGCATGTTGCAGCAAAGACCAATACAGAGGAAACCGCTTGGTATATGAAACTGAGTGCAACGCTGTTGGATGGGCGCTCGCAGAGTTGAACCCCTGTCTTCGTGGAAAGAGAGGTTTGATTCAACGTGCTGTGGACAGCTGGAGGAACAGTAATCAAGATCCACGGCTACGAAGTAGGAGAGTACGGAGAATGGCCAAATTGAATAACAGAAAGGCTGTTTCCGCCCAACATGCTTCTCACATGGGAGGTCCTGGTGGCTCTCCAACGGGGATCCCTGGTAATACAGGACTGGGTGCCCCCAGCGCTATGTCCATGGGAAGCGCTCAACTTCATCACCACCACGCACATCCTGACGGTGGCGCACCGGGCTCGGAAGATGTTAGCGGTATGTTCCACCGGATGTGATTCTATCTTGTACAGTTGCGTATGCACAAAATGCTTATTTCCTTCTTCTTTTCGTCTCAATTTTTGTTTCTCTTCTTGATAAAAGTGATCTTTCCTTTCTCCCTCGTGGTGGCCTTGGATGATCTCTTTTATGCAGTTTCGAAGCCAGTGATGGCAATGTATCTGTACAACGAATTGTGCGGTGTATCTATTGTTTCTGACCATGCCAGCTGGTTTCTCACATTTTGTCATCGCTCTGTCTGCTCTTCCTTTGCTATGCCTGATGACCAAAAGAATGGTCGTTTTCGCAAATGCCCCGTTATACCCGTGTTTATTTTGACTGGACCTGTGACTCTGGTGTTTGAAATTGCCCACAACGAAAGAAAACGTAGGCTAATACGATCAATTCGTATTATGCATCTTATAGGCAATCATGATTATACGAACGGTACTCATCGTCCATCAACCGCCGCGAGCGCCTTCGCTAGCCCATCCGACCTACGGCCCAGCCACATTTTCCACGGCTATCCCTCGTATCCGACCCCGTCATCAAACACTAACGGGCCGTCCATGGTCCCGCCGCTTCGCGATACCGGTATGGACCATTACAAAACTGCGACCGGCGTTGCGACGTCCAACAAACTCAACGAGAACGAGGATCCCAACCCAGAAAGCTCTGCTTTGTTTGGTGATTTGCCGGAGGGCAGAAGGAGAAAGTTTATTCTTGTTGAGGATCCACAGCGTGGATGCAGAGTTCGGGTGAAGGTCATGCTTGACCAGGTCGACATGAAAGAGATCCCCGACTCATACCGCAAGTCGAATTCTGTCTTCCCCCGGACATACTTCCCTGTGCATGGACCCTTCGGCCCCACAGGAAAAGGGAGGCGATTTTCGGATGGTGATGAAGATGGAGAGGATGAGGTTGCGACTCTAGGCCGTACGATCATTCCTGTTCCCATGCTTGAGGGTGAGGGCACCGTGGCAGTCCCAAAGATTGCTAAGCGAAAGCGTGACAAAGAGATCTTACTTAATGACCTGGGTTATCGGATGAGTTGGGGTCAGAGCAGAGTGTTTTCTGGCAGGACACTCTTTCTCCAGAGAGCGTGTAAGTTAAATCTTTACTCCTACCGCACCTTTCTACCTTGGAAAAGATACGACCCTGTGACATCCGTTCTCGTCCCAGTTCGACTGACCATTCATAGTGGACGCATACAGAAACAAAATGCGTAACTCTATGCTCACTGCTGGCCAAGAACCCGCTAACATCGCATCCCACTTCGAGACTCGCGCCGGCAAGCGTAGGTGGCTGGAACGCAGTAAGCGCGACAAATTCAACTCTCCAGCTGCCGTCGAGACTTCGAGTTCAGCAAGAAACGCTGAGGAAGTAGAGGCATAGGAGGGGAACTGTCAAAATATATTTAGCAGATGACGAGTATTTTGATGTATCATTGAAGGAGGAGGAAAAGTTAAAAAGATGAAAAAATCTTTATTTGGGATTATAACAGGGAATCTGCATTTCTGCGCTTTGGAATGGGAATAATAGAAATGTCTTTTGGAGGATACTTTGGGCTCTTTTTATGTGCTATCTGGCTTGTTGGGACTTACATATTCGTTGTTTCCTTTTCTTTTTTTGCTTATTCTTCTTGGAAGTATATATTGGGAAAATGTTTTTGGGAGGACTGATCTGGATGGCACTTTTTGGCAGGAATTGCACAATACTTCTTTGGAGATGGACATATTTTGATATATATTTCTCTTTTTGACTTGTTCCTTTCTACTTTGGTTCTTCTTTGGTTGACAAACTCCTCCTATCTTTTGGCACTTGTTGACTTTGTAAAATGGTTGCATGTGTCACCGTTTTCTTACTGTTTATATTTTGGCTAGGAGCATTAGGATTATGATATTGAATATTGTAGGGCTCATGGAATTTTGCCTTGATTTTTTTCTTTCTTTTCTTCTATCCAGTTTTGGTGGCCTGAACAATACTGCAGCCTTTAGCATTGCACAAGTTGAAATGAATAGCCACTTTATATATCATTCATTTGGGTTTGATTGAAGGAGGATATTATATTTATACCACTCCCAATCAATGCTAAGCAGCTGGAAAGGGCATACCAGTGAGAAGTCTTATCACACTCATCAACTGGACCCACACTCATCAACTGGACCAATGCAGCTTTATCCCTGATCATGCCTCTTTGCGGCTGCATTGCGGGAAACTTCACCCTTGCAAATTCCCACTGCCGGTGTATCAAGCATAAGCCTCTCTTTGACATGCTATCGCTACCTTTGCTATTTGCGATTTTTCTTTTCTTTTTTTTTTTTTTTTGCTGTCTTGGACTCTGACCGTTCCACTCAAGGTTTCGATCTGGTAATGGAATCGCGACCATAGGGACGCACCGTAAATGGAAATCGACATAGTCAAGGATTTTGTATAGCGGTTCGGAAGGGCTTGTGGTATTCCCATTTCATGTGGAGGGTGGAGCAACATGATCCTAAGAAACGTGGTTGGACGGTATCCAGCTTTCCACGAGGAGAAGTGTTGCCGTCTGATGGCATCAATATCATGGGTTCAAGTATAAATTCGTTGTATATGCGGCTATGCTTTTGGTTTTTGGTTTAATACAGCAGGCGCTTTTTGAGTCAACTCTTCTCATTTCACTAGTTGGGAGAGCAAGTAAGTCATTGGCTATGTACAATCATGCACTTTCATTCTGCACCCGTTGTGGAATTCTGGCCATTCGATGTTCGGAACTCACCTTCTGGCCATGTTATAGTTGCGCTGGCCACTCTGGGCGAAAGTTCACCCAACTTCACCGTACCTGGGGGTAATCAGGTGTAGTCCTATCGCTTTTCTAATCCCCCGCCACTCTTGATGCTGATTTCCACTAGCTTTTTGCTCAAATCCCCGACCCCATCGGATTACCGCAACGCCATCATGTGGTCGATTTGGCTGTGGGAATCGGCTTAATATGGTGCCAGATGGGCGCAAAATGCTCTCATTTCTCCTTCTCGCGCTGTCCCATGACGCGACAGACTTCGGCAAGGACGAATCTAGTGGAAACGTACTGGTTTAATCCTGCTATTGAGAAAAGATTGCAACCTAGGGTAGATTTTGGACGGTTGTGTCTCAACTTCGAATGCCGCCCACAGCTTGTGTCGAGTTGGTGTGATCCTGGTGTAGGGGGTGAGGAAGAGAGCCGGCGAACAGAGAAAGGGGGCAAAGACACATGTTGGTTTGATAGATGATTGAGCTGTCAACATCAAATCTGGGTTGATGAGTTTTGCATGATCTGTGAGACATAGGCCACTATTGGCACGCCTTGAGCGAACATGAGAGGGGCATCAAGCACTAATGAAAGGAGATTCTCGAAAGGAAAAGCAAAGGAAAAGCGAAAAGGTTTTTTCGGAAGAGAGGTCCTGGAGTGGGAAATCAAATGGTCAACTTCTAGACAGGGGAAGAGGTCTTCCTTTCTCGCACAGTTGCAGGGGAGTGAGCTATGCAACAGAGACAGTCAAAATCTGTGCTTGGTAGAGACTAAGATCAATCCTGAGGACGAAAAAAAAGTTATAAATGAAGTAGAAAGAGAAAAAAAAAAAAGATCAAACCCTCTATCACTTTCCTAAAGTCCTCTATTTCGGGATGTAGACACGTGGGGCAGTCATGGAGGGCAATCACTGCTCCAGGTAAGAAGGGCTGGGTTGGGGGTTGGGGTTGTGTGGACAGAGAGAGAGAGAGAGAAATGTCTCAGTTGGTGGAAGCTGGAGAAGCCCGCCCGGGGGGGGGGAAGGGTGACTTCTTGAGGTGAAACGCTGTTTGATGTTGTGGGAAACTCGGGGTGGGGGGGAATTCTGGGAGGGGAAGAATGAGAGTGGCCATTGCTTTTGACTCAAATCGTCGCAGTTTGGAGGATCCCGTTGATGTGAGGTTGGCATAGTTCATTTCATCCTGTTTTTTTTTTTTAGTTGATAGTTTGGGATGGGAACGCTGGCTGTAGTTATAGTTAGTTGTAACTAAATCGAGAAACTCGTAGACAGTCTTGGTGTTCTGGCTCGGCATCCACTTCAGAGGGCGGTTGTCAAGGACGACAATCATGACGCGGCGCGGGGAGGCAGGGAGGGAGGGTGAGGTCGTGCAGCCAAGGGTGAAGTAAAAGGATACTTGAAATCGTCAACAAATATGGGGTTATTATTGATCTGTCCAACTACTCCGTACGGAGTACATTGAACAATAACTAATTCTCCTCATTCTCCAGAGTCCATCGAGTTGAAAAAGCACACGCGTGACGAGTTAACTAGTTGCTGAGCGGACAGGGCTGAGTTTTTGTCTCAACTCAGAACTGTAGTTAACGAAACTAGCCGCTCGTGAGTTCACTAGTTTTTAGATGCTGACAGCACTCCCCTCCCCGGGATCCAACGACGGCCAGAGACGCTAAAAGACTGGTTTTGGGCTAGTTTGGCTGGAACAAGGTTGTCTTTTCCTCGCTTCATTTCCTCCCTTTTTCCCTTCGCGGGTCTCACCTTTTTTTTGACTGCGGCTGGCCAAACCCACTCTCCTCCCTTTCTCACTTCTCTGCACCCCCCTTCTCTCTCTCTCTCTCTCTCTCTCTCTCTCTCTCTCTCTCTCTCTCTCTCTCTCTCTCTCTCTCTCTCTCTCTCTCTCTCTCTCTCTCTCTCTCTCTCTCTCTCTCTCTCTCTCTCTCTCTCTCTCTCTCTCTCTCTCTCTCTTTCTTTTTTTTTTTTTTTTTGTTGTTGTCTGTTGTCTTGGAGAGTTTTGTGTGGACTCCTGGTTCACTCCCGCTTCTTTGTTCCCGTGGATGCAGTATTAACTCTCTTATCCAGGGGATTTAGCAGAAAGGCTACCAGAAAGATCAAGTCGTGAAACCTTCCATGTGCGACAAAGCGTGCACGTTCCCGAGTGCAGATTGGCCGTGCCATTGTCATGCCTTACCATCCGCAAGACTCGTATGGCGCCGATCCGAACGATAGTCGAGCATGGGGCGGTTCGCGGGAGCATCTGGCCCAGCAGTACCAGCAGCACCAACACCAGCACCAACACCAGCAGCAGCGTGCCTATTCTCCCAACCCCAACTACCAATACGAGCTGCCTCCTTCGTCCTCACCGCAGCCGTCGTTTCAGCCTCACGGATTCCATCCAGCATCTCACCCTGATAGCGCGTACGGCCGCCTAAGGAACGAAAGGCAGTATGGCGACGAGTACCCTTCCGACATCCCCGACTATTCGGCACCAGCACAGCCACCGTTTTCTCACGGCCAACGGCCGCATCCCTCTCTTCAGCCCATACGGTCGCATACGATCCAAACTGATTCCACCGTGTCGCCAGGTGCGGATAACCTGGGCCCGAGGTCTGCCGGCGGCGGTATCAGCGGCATCGCGACAGGCATCGCCAGCACCCACGAGCGCCAGAGCGGGCTGGAGGCGATGAGAGGGATTCCTGACAGTACAGGCCACTACAACCATCCCCATCCCCACTCCCACCACTCTCCTCACTCCGAGCAAGGCTACTACGCTCCATCCCCGGACTTCGCCGGCATGTCGGGAACACCCCGATCCTACGCGTCCAATGTTCCGCTGAATCATTCGATGGAAGGAAATGGTCACTATCATTCACCTGGGAGAATGCCTCCCTCTGACCCAAACTACAACAATAGCGCCCAGTTCAGCCCTCACCACGACGGAGGGCTCAACGGGACGTACAGTGATCCCTACCACCGTCAACGCACTTCATGGGCGGGGATGAACGAACCTATCAACCCGAACGATATCCTTGATGACGGTGACGATGGGTTCATTCCAAACCCGAAACGAAGATCAGTACTCAGCAGCCTTGGAAAGAACTCGAGCCACCAAAGCCTGTCTGGAGGTGCAGGTGCTACAGGAGCTGCCGCCGCTGGAGGTGCAGGCGTCATTGCCAGTCGCATCGGTGGCCAAACAAGCGGCAGCCCGGACGGCGGTCCGTCCTATGACGCTATTCCCGGCGAGAAAAGTGAATGGCTCGTCGAGCAAAAAGCAAGCAAGAAGAAGTTGAAATGGACCATTGGCATACTCATCGTTCTTCTCATCCTTGGAGGTATTGCCGGCGGAGTTGTTGGAGGGCTCTTCGCGTCAAAAAAGAACTCAGATTCGTCGTCGTCGACAGATTCTAAGGGAGGTAGTGGACAGTCAGCTGATGAGGATACTAAGATGAACGGTGATCTCGATAACGACTCAAAGCAAATCAAGGCCCTCATGAATAACCCAAATTTGCACAAAGTCTTTCCTGGAATGGATTACACTCCTTGGGGCACGCAGTTCCCTTTGTGCTTGAAATATCCCCCCAGCCAGAACAACGTTACTCGAGATATGGCAGTGCTGTCTCAGCTCACGAATACCGTCAGACTCTACGGCACAGACTGCAACCAGACGGAAATGGTACTACACGCAATCGATAGGCTAAAATTGAAGGACATGAAGCTCTGGCTGGGCGTCTGGATTGACAATTTAAACACAACGACCAACGACCGCCAGCTGAAGCAAATGTACAAGATCCTCAAGTCGACCAAGGACAAATCGGTATTTAAGGGAGTTGTCATCGGAAACGAAGTGCTATTCCGGGGCCACCAGTCATATGCCACACTGCAAATGCTAAGCGATTATATCAAGGATGTGAAATCCAACTTCACCGCCATGAATATCGACCTCCCCGTCTCAACTTCAGACCTGGGCGATGCGTGGACTCCAGAACTTGCTAAAACTGTCGATGTTGTCATGTCCAATATCCATCCTTTCTTCGCGGGTGTCGTTGCCGAAAAAGCCGTTGACTGGACCTACGAATTCTGGACCAACAAAGACGTTTCGCTGACCAAGGGTACCAAGAAGAAGAACGTGATATCCGAGGTCGGTTGGCCCAGCGGCGGTGGAAACCATTGCGGGATGTCCAAGTGCGCCAATTCAACGACCGGAGCGGTTGCGGGTATCAAGGAATTGAATAAGTTTATGGATGACTGGGTGTGTGATGCCATGGACAAGGGGACAGATTATTTCTGGTGAGTTTTTTTTTTTTTTTTTTTAAATGCCAAATAACGTGACGCTAACAATTGGTATCCAAACAGGTTTGAAGCCTTCGACGAGCCCTGGAAAGTCCAGTACAATGAGCCGGGGAAAGAATGGGAAGATAAATGGGGTCTTATGGACCCTGGAAGAAGCCTCAAGACCGGCATCAAGATTCCTGACTGTGGCGGCAGAACTGTGAAGTGAACTCCGCAGCCTACTCTCCTTCCTTTGTCTATCCTTTTGTTTATACATGAGAATGAGGCGGACAAAGGTACAGTATATAGACACGTCACATTTTCCCCTACAATTTCCTTGCATATATTCAACACCCTACTATTGTACACTTTTTTGTTTCTCGTGTATTCCATTTTTTTGCGCGTGCTCAGTTATTTCCTTGAGATATTTCATATACGTTCTTCTACCGTATATTGATTCCCCCTACTACTATTGTACCTTTGCATTCAAACATCTTTCTGTCTTGATAACGTTTCCTGAACTTACTCGTTTTCGCCAAATATCCTCCCCTTCTCCCGCTATATCCTTTCTCTTTTCCGATTGACACCTACCTCTCGTCCGTTTGACTCTCCTCAAAATCCCAATTTATTGAAAAGCGGGTTTTCAGCAGGTTGGCGCACCGGTCGTCGTTTCTATTGCGTATACACCTTTCTCTCTCTTTTTTTTTTTTCTATTTGTCCGATTTGCTCTTCTTGTATTTGCTTCGATGCGTCCTATAATTTAAAGTGGATTATTGGCAAAATCTTTGAACCTTCTTGTTTGCGATGCCCTCTTCTGTGGTTATCCAATTCAGAACCCCTTTCTTCTACTGCGTTTGTGCTTCCCTTTTTCCTTTGTTTTTACCA
The DNA here is from genome assembly GCA_001430945.1 of Amauroascus niger. Lineage (NCBI taxonomy): Eukaryota > Fungi > Ascomycota > Eurotiomycetes > Onygenales > Onygenaceae > Amauroascus > Amauroascus niger. Next base: position 10,240 of record LJPK01002375.1, read on the forward strand.
AGGCGCGTAGAGTATATATATACAGTCTTTTAATTCTCACCTTTTTTTGTTTACATTTTTCATTTCTCCCCACGGTAAACACGCCGCATTCGACTGCTCGGTATCAAGATGGTAATTTGAATCTTGATCGGTCCAAGGATTCCTCGGCCTTGAAGATATAAAATGTCTGGAACAGTGCGGGAACTAGGGGTCAAATTGACTGGGTATTAGCCTATTAGGTAGGTAGGTTCCAAGGCGGTGTTTCGGGCTTCCGGCTCAACGGAGGATCTCTTGGCATTTTATTAACTGCTGAATGCCGATGGCGGGGGGCGGAGATGTTGATGGATTACCAAGTGCTGAATAATTCATCAACTACTTTTCGGGTTCGGCTTTTTCTCCTATAAAGCTCCCTTCTTGCTTTCCGAAGTCTTTTTTGATTTAACCCTGTGAGAGAGCGGAGAAATTTAACAAGAGGTCCCTGACGGTAAAAAAAAAACAAAAAAGGTTCGCTTGATAAACAACTTGCACCAAATGGCTCTATTTAGAGATGTGGCGGGGATCCCTCGCCTCACGGCGTCGGCAGCCGACAGCGTTCTAATCATCATCGACGCTCAAAACGAGTAAGGAGTCACTATCCCCCATCAATTTTCGCACAACGGCGATCTAACATCGATCCTCCCTGCCCGCAGATATGCTACCGGCCTCCTCAAGGTTCGCTCCGTCGACCAGTCCCGCGCTGTCATCGCCTCCCTCCTCTCCAGGTATCGCGCCGCTGCCCAGAAATCTGGAAAGTCCAATATCGTCCACGTTGTCCACAAGACGCCCGAGGGTGCTCCTGTTTTCACGCAGGGAACGCCGTTGGCGGAGGAGTTTGAGGAACTGAAACCGTTGGACGGGGAGAAGGTGGTTGTCAAGGAATTTCCAAATTCGTTTGCGAAGACTGGGTTGGATGAGTGGTTGAATGGGGAGGGGTGGAAGAAGGTGGTGCTGGTTGGATACATGGTATGCCCCGGGTTTTCTTGTTGAATCTGGGGTTGAGGATCTATTTCCGCTGACGTTTTCCTTTTGGTAGGCGCACGTTTGTGTGTCGACAACGGCCCGTAGTGCTCACGAGCTTGGATATGACGTTGTTGTGGCACAAGACGGTGTTGGAGATCGAGATCTCCCCGGTTATAATGGTGAAGAGGTGACGAAGGTATGCTTGTCCCAGAATAACTTGACATCAGAGTCGAGGGCCCAAGATTGCTGATACGGATTGGTCTTTCTAGATGGCATTGCTCGAGATCGCAGACTTTTTTGGTACATTAGTGGACAGCAAAGATATCCAGTAGAGGATTGTTTGGCGGGTTAAACCGAGATTTTGAAGTCATGGACAGAATAGAAGTGTAAATATCACGGATGTCACCTTGAACGGTATTCACAAAGTACGTGCATACAGGTCGCGCAGGATGCTTACCCTTTTAAGCCATTCCAAACCCATTCATTCATATGGCAGATTTCATAAGGATGAACCCGGTCGAGATCTCAAACGAGGTCCGTTTTGCTACAAGAAACTTTGAAAAGGAATTCGGGTAAGGCGAGTGGCGTATACGATAGAAAAAGTCCTCTTCTTTGGAATGGTAATCTTGAATTGCGTTCTGGAAGCGATATACGACCGTTATTGTATAAATGGAACAGTCTTCATTCCACTTGATGTGGATATCTGGAGATAATTTAGTCGGAACGAGGATGCTCGTGGCCGTTGAAATTCCAGTACAGCGCTGTCTTCCAAAAGGCGGTGGGGTTCGATTCGAATTCAGGAAGCGCGAGCGAACGCTTCTTCTCTATGAAGTGTCGGCACGTACGCTCTTCCGTGTCCAGTAAGTGAGCGTCATTTAACGAATTTCCGAAAAATAGCATTGGATCTCGGAGAAGAAGGCCCATCAGGTGGGTCTTCTCAGCTCCAGGAGCATATAAGAATGTCCTTCGGTCAACAATTGCATATGCCTCTGGATCCTGCACTACTTTGAACCCAGCGGACTCGAGAAGCTTCATATCCATCTCATTGAAGACAGGGTCTTGAGCATAGAGCTGATCAGTGCTGATGACCTTAGCTTGAGCTGTATATAGCCGTGCTCAACATCCCGTATGGGAAAGAGATTCCGTCAGCTCCGCTTCTGTCCACTTTTCAAAAGCCGCAGCAAATCGACAAACGTACAAAGGAGTCCCAGGATCAGCTCTAGAGCTGCGAGTTGATACATCGATATGCTCCTCCGGTCCACCCACCCTCCGCGTAAGAATCCGCTCGGGCTTCCTAATCCAAAGCAGACACAGTTGCTCATCTTTTCGGGCGCGGTGGCAATCGCCAGCTCCAGCACCTCCTTTACGGCCGTCCAGCTATGCGATTGTATCCATTGCTGTTTATGCCATTCGTAGTTCTTTTGTAATTTTTCAAATGTAAGCCCATCAGGAATTTCTGCAGGGACTAATTGATCAGTGGGCTGCGCCCGGGGCGAACCGGTCGGTTTCCTTTTAGTGGAAGCGATGTGAGTCCACCCATCATCATCGAGTATCTTAACACGCCTTGAGGAATTGGCCATAGCAGTAGACACTTTTAGAACAGCATGCTCGGCTGAAAACTTTCCAAAGGGGCGGGCCTTCGTGGAATTCTTCAAAACTTTCTATGGAGTTAGTCAGGAACCAGATCTGTCACGTGAAGCCAAATACCGTCATGTGATTATCTTTGCTTAGTCATTGAAGCAGCTGACGATCCAAGTCACGTGCCGTAAGATCTCCCTTTTTTGGGGCGCAAAAAAGACCAAAAAACTGTCCTGAACTTCCCCCTCTTCATCGATTAGTGAAGTGACTGATATGCTGGATGAGTGATCGAGTTTAGATGGGCAGAATAAATACCCTTGACGCCCATGTTTTTGCTGAGATAACTTCCGATACTAACAGGGAGAGAGACCTTAGCTGGGGGGCCGGCCATGGCCAACCTGGGGCCAGAGTTGCCCGCACGGCGGGGGGAGATGGGGAACTGCATCTTAGTGCCGGCGCTTGCATGATGAGTCTCTCCACGAATCACAACGGTTGGACAAGGATGTAGGGAACGGGCTAACGTGACCTGCCATGCAATTGGCCTGTTGCAATCACATCACAACCTTGCTTGCATCAAGCTGGCACACCTGATTCCTGCTGTGATTCGTCGGATCCTTGCAAGGGCTGGCTTTCTTAACAAAACCAGAAGTTGCCGTGCACACTGGATGCGCCGAAGAGAGGAGTGGTCTTTGTGGAATTCTCTGTCAAATGTTCTTTTTTCCTTGGGCAAAAGAGATGCGCGTGTATAAGGAGTATTGGCCCGTAGGGTGCGTGCTATAACTACATATAGTTATACAAAAACATGCTGTGATTCCACAAGCGTTGAGCCTTGACCCCGGGAGCTGCGCCTTCAAATTGAACGATCTATTCCAAACGAACAGACCCTTGTACAACCTTGAGCAGCGATTCGTCGCTTGGCCACTCCCGAGGGTTTTCGCTCTTTATCCATCCTGGGTCGATCCTATCCACACAAGTAACTACATAGCCGCCGAAGATATCTTCTTCAGCTTCTCGTCCAAACTGCGGGATCAACCCTTCTCCTAGCTAACCATCTCGTCTTCTTGACAGTGAATGCTTTATATCAACTTGTCAAGTCGGGGGTTGTGAACCTCGTTTTGTCCAAGATATCGTGATTTCCCAGTCCCTGGATTCAACGGACTCTGGGTTGGCGTTTAAGCGCTCAAAACAATCTCGTTTCAGTTTCGTTCTAGCAAATCCACACGCATTCCCCGCACAATGGAGAGACGACACTCGATAGGGTCTTGGTGGACCATTATCGTTTCGCTCCTCTTCGCGACCGCAGTCCGCGCCCATACTGTTATCGTTTACCCTGGATGGCGCGGGAACAACCTACATTCAAATGGCACAGTGGAAGACACGGACGGTCTAAGCATGTATTACCCGAAAAATGCCACTGGACCGAGAGATTATTTGTATCCTTTCGGGATGCAATGGCTATATCCATGTTAGTGAAGCAACCCGACTCACAGGTCCCTGAAGAGGATTTACATACTGACTGCAAAATCCTGCTATTAGGCGGCGGAATGCCAACATCCCGTAACCGAACAAAGTGGCCAGTAGGAGGCGGTGCAGTGTCATTCCAACCTGGATGGTTCCCTGGCCACAAAACAGCGCTCATATACATAAATCTCGGTCTCGGAAACCTCCCACTGAATATGAGCCATCCAATGCTTTCACCATTCCAACTGGAAGGCCCGACAGTGGAGCCTTATCCAGGCACATTCTGCATGCCGCAGGTACCTTTGCCCCCGAATATCAGCGTGAAACCCGGCGATAATGCCACAATCCAGCTCGTTGAAATTGCAAAGCATGGAGCTGCATTATATAATGTAAGTGACAACGAAAGTCCAATCCCGGACTTGGTTCCTCTTAACTGACATATCACATAGTGCGTCGACATCACCTTCGCGGAGCCGAAGGAGGTTGAGAGAGTAACAAAGCAAAACTGTTTCAACTCTACCAACATAACGGCCCAATATATCTACGCCGTGAATGTCGACAAATCAATGGCGAATCCCACTCAAGTAATACACACCGCTCTCTTCCTTATTCCGTTGCTGCTGGTCGGCTATCTCGGAAACTTCTGATATGTATAATTTCCTGGGAGCTCGCGTCTCCTAAACGTTAGCTTCTTGTCTCCTTATCGATATCCAACTAGGCAATGCGACTTTCTGGAGCAATATGTGAGATGTAGCGTCTCATCCGTTATCAATGATATGCAGTCATCTCTCGGTTCATGTTGATTATTTACGGGACAAATCCCGCGAAGAATCCTTGATCTTCCACATTTTGTTATATCCACCGGTTTGAAGGAGTTATGGAAAATCATGGTTTTTGTATTTACTTATGCCATCTTCATTGGCTCCTATGTGTTTTTAGTTGTTGCATGGGACATGAAACCAAAATCATTAATATGTTAAACACCAGATTCCTCTGGTTTCCCATGGAAAGGCAAGCATGGTCTACAGAGTAACGCCTGAGAATTTCTTGCAATTTAGAGCATGGAGATAATTTCAGTGAATTCAATGTTTAATGTGACAAACAGTAGCAAAGATGAAGAGGATTGACTGACGAGTATGTTCTTGACTGACCCATGTTTCTTAATGATAAAACTGAGGATGGCGATATAAATATATGTGTATGGATAGTCTAAGCTATAATGATAATTACCAGCCGAGGATATACAAAGCAACCCAAAAATCACAGAGACGAGCCGATAATTGCGCTAATTCGGAGCGTGGAACCAGTCCAGCAGCTTACAACTCCGCAAAGCCAAGTTCATACACCAAACCAAGCGTCATTTTCGCATGCTGAAGCATGTGGTCGAAACTCAGAAGCTCAATTGTGTCCGCCGTCGTATGAATCTTCTGGTTGGAGCGTTTGAATTCCGACTCGATGACGAATGCTGAGGGATATCCGTATCGGCTGGCAGAAGCGTGGTCTGAGCAGGCATATCCGCACTTCGTCAAGACGAATGGAATGTCGCAGTACTAGTAGGTGAGAATAACGTAATTAGGTTTCATTCTTGCGAAAAAGTATCTTCATCAACAGACTTACCCCTTTGATGATCAATTTAATGAATTCCGTAAGTCCAGGATCAACGAAGTCGGTGACGACACCGACGGATTCCACTTCACCAGCGCTAAGTGTGCCCTCGACGTAACCGGTCATATCCTGCTGTAACATCGCTTTGATATCTCTGCCCGTCTTACTGTATTTTGAGAATATAGCCTGAGAGCCAAGAAGACCAGCTTCTTCAGCCGAGTACCAATGGAACTCAATCGTATTTTCAGCATTACCCTTCCTGACCGTTTCTGACTGCAGCAAGACACGGAACGCCTCAAGGATAGTCACCGTTCCACTGCCGTCATCATCTGCACCGGGCGCGGCGAAGATCGAGGGAAGAAACAGGTTGATACTATCTTGGTGAGCCCCAATGACGATAGTCTTGTTAGTCTTACCAGGAATGGTGGCAATAATGCTGAACTGGTCCCATGAATGCTTAAACTTCTCGACTTTCGCACCGTGCTTGGACGCGCCTGACTCTTCGATTGCTCGTTGGACCTGCTCGAACAGCCAGGTTGCGGACTGCACTCCAGTCTCAGACTTGTAATACCGAGTATGAAAAGAGGTAAATTTAACGAGATTCTCGCGCATATTATCCTTGGATAGTTGCCTTGACAGAGGTGCTAGATCCTTTTGATGTCTAACCTCAGATGGAAACTCGACTTTCGTCCGTTGATAGCTTTTGACGGAGAAACCTTGGTCGGGTTCAGCCGTGATGTCGAAGAAGCTCAGCCCATCCTAGACAAGCGTGCTCTTGTCAGCACAGATACGTATAGTTAAATTCGAGGTATTCATGGAGCTTACCAATTTGAGGGCCCATTTCTCGTCCTCAGTTACCCATCTGGTCTCGCCCGGGGCGAGCTGGATTAAGTATCTATCAACTGGATTTGAAGAAGCCGGATTCTCAAACGCAACTTGTTGGTTATCTATTACGCGAGCTAGGGTTGTTGTAGGAGCGATGGCGGCGAGCGCCAGTAGGGAGAGTGGTTTCATAGCTAGGAACTGGAGAGACGGTGGGTGAGTCGATGATGCCGCAAATAGGTCGATACTAGGAAGCCGGAGACTCGGATATAGGGTTATAGAGGGGAGGAGGGAGGAACAGTATGCGTATGAATACCTTTGAACGAGGGAAGATAGGTGGTTGTGAAGAATGAGTGGATGTGCAGGTTGTGGTGAGGAAGGACGATGGGTCGAAGGTTGGCGGCCGTTGTTGCATTCGGTCTCTGATTTCCCCCATCGTCGGGCGTGACGTCGGTGCCAAGACCTCCAGCCTCCCCCAGGCGACATTCAGGAACCAAGCCAATAGGTTCCCATGAAAAACTGGTGTAAAAAACCAACTACGGATTACGGACACCAAATAAACGCAAACTTTGGTGTTTTCCATGTTATTGCACTTAGATCCATGGTCGGCATCATCTAAAGCAGAGTGAGGAATGGAGTATATAGATGACTGAAGGCATATAAAGTGTTAAACGGAGCCTGACATGACCATGAGTATAGCTGGTTCCTGACAACTCGATATTATTACTGTTACTTTGGCTTTTGTTGGCACTAATGCAAATGACACAAAATTAAAGCGGAATGTTGAGGCAGGAGGAGGAGAGCAAGATGGGGGTATATCCAGTATAAACAAGCCTGTCTGTACCAGTAACTAGTGACTGACAAAAAAAAAAAGACAAAAGAAACAACAAGTGAAGTGGTCAATAAAAGCCAAACGCAACAAAGAGAGTAAAAAGACATTCACTGGGTAAGATTAAGTTATTAACAGTATGCATATAGTATCGTGAGATGACATCAAAAGAACTATCGTAGCAACACATGCTCCGAAAGGGAGTCGGAAGGAAAATAAATTTATAATCAAGTCGAGCAGAAGATTAGGTCGTATATGGAAAGGATAAATAGTCAAAATCATGACAATCCAAAGGCTTTTCGCAACATGGGAAACCTGCTCTTCTTTTTGCCGCCCCTGAGCGACGGTTCTCCGACGCTTGAATTTCCATCACCATGTGTTTTTAGTGGACTCTCGGTATGCCTCCTATTATGTCTTGGGTGCAAAAATCTTGATGACCAGGTAGAGTCTGTGTCGCTCATGGAATCCCTAGGAGCCGGCTGCGACGCCCTGGTGCTCACACCATCGGATGTATGCGGTCGGCTGGTGTTGTGACTCGCCGAAACACCAGAGTTGCGATGGGGACCTAGTCCGAATTCGCTGGCATTGGATGCCAATCGGGGTACATGTGGTGGAGTTTCTCCTGATGCAGGCAACGGCCATGAAACAACCCCGTGGCCGCCCGATTGACGGGAGATTTTATTCGTTTGTTTCTGAGATCGAGGAGAAAATCGAGACCATCTACTTTTGGCCGCAGGGGTAGATGGGCCACTGATACTGGTAACAACCGTTGGCAAAACAAGCTCATCTACTTCAGGCTTGTCATTGCGGACTCGGTCCAACTCGAGATGAGTTCTTTCGAGCGGCGTGTCCCTTCTCGCCGCACTCTCCATCCCAGACTTCCGAACTTTTGTTTCGTCATCAAGATGTCGTCTCGACAAATGCATACGACTGAGAACACTCCTCTTCGGCTTCTCTTCGTACCTTTGAAGATGGTCACTGCCCTGAGGGTTCATCAAGCCAGATGTGTCGTCCGATAAAACGTTATCTGATGCCTTCCCTGCAGCTGCAGCAGCTAGGGAAATGCTATGACTTTTCTTGGAAGTGGGTCGTTTGGGCCGCGATTTTCTTCTGAGGACGGCTCGCGAAGAACCGTTGTCAGAGCTGTCCTCAAGCGCAGTTGAGTCTCCGTCAATTTCGTTCTTCCGTCGTGGAATCCCGCGGACCGGTCTCAATTTCTGCACATCAAACTCGTCATCACTGGAATCGGCGAAACGAGACCTAAAACCTGAATTAAATTCTCTCGCATTGCTCAACGAAGGTTTTGACCTCAGGTTTCTAAAGCCAGAAAAGGGAGACAATTGTGATTTTACGTGTGACGCAGCACCAGGGCCACGTAATGTTGCCCGCAAAGTAGGATGGCCATCTCCAGAAGAAAACGGCCGGTGCTGATGTCCATTCAAAAGTGAGGCACTAGGTAATTTCCTCTCTTCAAAGGACTCCGCTTTTGAATGTATAGCTCCGTTTCGCATTGTTCGTCGCAAGGTGTAAGTTGCGGTACGCGCTGGCGACCGCTTTTCACGTTTGAAGCTGGTTGATGAATCACTACCACTGGACATACGCCTTTGAGGACGCTGCCGCGTAAAGTTGTCGTGAGATATAGTTGTAGCTCTTTTTGTTTTTTGACTCGCAAGTTTGGAGCTATTTGAGCTTGGAGAGACAACCGTTTTGGGTTGACTGGAGGCAGGCGATGCCGAATTCTTGAAATTCTGCCAGTCAGAAGTTTGTGTAGCAGCCGAAATTGCGTGAATCGAATCATACACATCAGTCGACATCTCAGTCTTTTCTAACGATTTTAAAATCACATCGCTTCGATTAGGAGTGCCGTTCGTGTGTCCTTTCGTGGCTTTTACCGAGAGTTGACGGGCAGGTTGCAATTTTGATTGCTCTGACAAGTTTCTTTCATCGTGGACTTTTGCAACGCGGACTTCTTCCTTTTCAAGAGCAGGAATGCTTGAGTCCTTCGTTTGAATCTCAACAGAGTGGACCTCCACTCTTGACTGAGAAGGAACATCAGTCTTCTCCCTGGCAGAAGGGGTGGAACCTGTCGCTTTAATCACTTCGGAAATACCCGGAGCATATGAGTTATCGCTAGAGACAATCGCATTAATGGACCCAAAACCATCTCCTTCTAAATCAGTAAAGTTCTCTGCGGCGTCACTGTAAACACTATCGCCGGACTCGGAGTCGCTGGCATTTATCTCGTCAATGTCAAAAGCCTCCTCGCCCATTTCCTGTTGGCCAGTAACCTTTTGCTCATTCCTGACTGTACCCAAACACGCTTCATGATTTGAGGCCCCCGGGAACGCGCCGGGTATGTCGTTCCATTCGGGATTTGATTTTGAATGATCTTCAAGCATTGGAGTGGCGGGCTGAATGGCAATGAGAGGAACGACCACGTTGGTTTTCTTGTACTTCACTGGCTCACTACCCGTTCCAGCTCCATCTGAAGTCTTTCCTGGCAAAACTTTCTCATTTCTTTGACCACGTCGCGAGTTTGAGATGTTGTGACCAGGCAGGACAAATTCGCTAGGATCAGCCTCATCACTTGACGATTCGCTCATAGATGTAGAGTCAAATCCTGTTTCTTCGACTGAAGTAACGTCTGGCGGCAATGGACCAGCGCCGTTCTCCTGTTTTGCTTGTTTTGAGCGGGACCCCAATATCCCACCAATAGCAAAGTCAGCTGAAAAAGAATCGGCAAAAACTGAATCTGTCAAAGACGGCCTGCTGTGCGCTGGCTTGATAGTAAATACGTCCCCCTCTTCGATGGCTTTTCTTCTGCCACGAATACTTCCAAATGAAGGAAGAGCGGGCCGTGGTTGCATAACTTCATCAAGGTCATCAGCGTGGTTGGATCTACTACGGAGACTATGATTCCACTTCAATTGTGGGCTTGATGGAACGATTGAATCCGGAGAGGTTGGGGGACTAGGTATAGAGCCCAGAATTTCAGCTTCATTCTCAAAGCTCACTTTTGCGGGCTTCCTTTTCCAACTCAGTTTTGACCCTTCATCGGAAAGGACAGACGTGCCTTCAGACTCGCTAAGAGCGTCTGCCGTTTTCAGGTTATGCGTGGCTAAGCGGTCAGGAGTGACAGGGTGTGTTGGAGCCGTAGATTTCAGGGCAGATTTAGCTGGGGATTTTGATCGCGGTGGAGGCTCGTGAAGATGATCGCCCGGAAAAGCGATATCTAGATGCTCAGAGAACCTGGTTGATCGCGATGGGCTTAGTGATGGAGGCCTCTCGTCCTGAGAGCGATTCGCCGGAACATGAATCAGATTCCTGACTGCCGTCTTTCTCTCAAAAGCCCGTAATGACGAGTCAGACGCGCTAGAGGGAGAGGTCCCTCGATTTCGTGTATCTTTTCTATCTTCCGCTTCACGGGTTTGTTTCTGGTACTCCTCCCTAGCTTGAGCTGTGAAACGATTATTCTGTTTCTCTCGCACCAGCGAGTCATCACGCGTTCGCTCCCTTGTTCTAGAAATTTCCGGGGCTGGGGACGATTTATTTTGCGAAAGCTTAGGCTGAGAAGTGTGATTAGAGCCATGTGCATGAGGTTTGGGAGACGATAAATCGGAGCGGCCTCGGCTTCTTCTCTCGGATGGCGCCTTGTTCCCTTCCCTTTTGTAGTCACTTTTGAGCTCATCAGTACATAATGGCGGTCCTTCTGCACCGACAGACTCCAAGGTCGTCCGTTTATTTTGGCTTGCCGGCTCAACCTTTTGCTCCATTTTAGGAACATATTTAGGTGAGGTGAATTTTATACTAGGCGCTTCAGCAGGCGACAAGGTGCGTATTGAAGGCGTATCTGTAGGAATGTTGGTGATTGACGATTGCCGCGGTGAATTCGGGCGTGCATTGATGGGATAGGAGAAATTGATGGAGCCTCTACTACTACTCCTCCTCTGTAACACAGGCGAAGGCCCAACAAATGTGGGTTGCATCTGCCGACCAGGGCCATTCCGGTTTATCCTCAATCGATCAGCGTTTGTGCCTTGTGCCCCTGGGGATTTGGTTTGCGGGGAGATCGCTCGTTGACCGGCGTTCCCTCCGCTAACGGCCCGCCGATGCGAAGCAGTAGAAGTCGAGTAAACCTGTGGCAGTGGAGGAACAGGATCGATTTCCTCCGTGGGTCCCATGTGGCCAACGCCGATCGGAGAACCAAGGCCTGGAGAGCCGTCTCTAAAAGTCCTGGTGCTCATGGAGCCCATGCTGTTCGCCCTACGCAAGGCGACATTTTGGCACTCCCGTACACTTCCCTTGGGCGCTCCAACCGATGAGATGGATTGTTGCCTGTGTATCATGCGCCTCGTCTGAACATCTTCGACTGATGTTGGAGTGGGGGTATATTTTCGCAAAGCCGCTGCTGCCGCCGTAGAGGATAGTTTTGTGCTTGCGCTTGCAGCCTGAGATGCGCGGAACGCTTGGGCTGCGGCCGTCTGCGCAGAGGGCGACGGATTGGGGTTTATAGGCTGGTTGGAGACGGTATTTCCCAGTCAGTCACTCAGCAGGCAAGTTGTGGGGTGTGAAGCTCACGAATCCATTTTGATCCGGGAACTGATAACGTGGTGACAAAGAAGGAGACTTACCCCGTGGGCAACACTCCGTTTGCGCCGGAACATCATGAATATATCATTGCTTAGAAGATACTGCCATATGTATTGCGATGTGACGGAGCTTAAGCGAAAGATGTCTCTTGAGCTGTGTATTCACCAATTCACCACTGACAAAGTGATGAAACGATGGTCTCAGGTAGAAACGACGCTCCAACTTATTGTCGCAGGTTAAACAGAGCCTGCATATCCTTGATCATCAGTGACTATTGAAGAGTGGACAGTTGATAGAGAAAGAGGGATTTGGCTGAAATTCCAAGGCTTTTTGCAAAAGATGAACGAGAGAGCTGATCAATCGTGTTGCCACTTGCACCGGACGGCCCACAACGACATCATTGGCCTTGTGATCTAGATTTCTGGCCTGGCTTCCCACAATCCTTGAACTGCATTGAATTGAATTGAATTCATATGGTCGCAAATCTAGGAACAATTCTTTTTTGTTTTTGGCCTATTCTACTTTGGCATTCCTGTTTTGATTGAACCATGGTATCCCGTAGAGCATATCGACAGGCCAGTTGGTTGCCCAGGGCCGGGGCCAGGGGAAGCCTACGTAGGCCAAAAACGTGGTCATTGCTGTGCCCTTATTAGAGACTTGGAGATCCTACAAGGTGATACTAGAATCAAGAGTCAAACAAAAGAATCTGGAGAACCTAACACCCTTGGTTCGCCAAAACACTCCTTGTGGTTCCATTTCGGTTTTTATGAAATCCTTCAACCAGTTACCTAGTTACCTGTTAACTACAGAAATAGTTAATTGTGACGAATCTGTGCTGACTATCCTTATGCCCTTTCACCAAGAACATGTTTGTTGTTTGGAGTCACTACATGAATCTCTTCTGAATGTCCCATGAATATTATATGTCTGCATTCTAGAGGGGGGGAAATGAAAAATAAGAAGAACAGAATATTGAAGCACCGATCGCCTGATATGTGAGACAGAAATTCTAGAAAAGGGAAGCCACGAGGTGCTACCTAATAGCCACCTTTTTCCACCCTCAGATCTGGAGTCTAACATCAGGTCTTGGAATCAATCTCTCTGTCCTGAATTCTATAAAGGTTAGTAACTTCATCATTCTCACTAATGGAGGTCTTGGAAAAATGTTTGTTATAATATGAGCATTCCTACACACACTCCGCATTTATATAATATCCACCCAGACTGTCCAAGTTTGAATATTATTGAAAAGAACAATATGACTTTGGCCAATGGCTTGGATCACCATGGTTTCATCAAGTGCACCCTCTGGGAAATGCACATTGCAACTTTGATGCAAAACCAGGACAACCATTCTCTGGCTGTCTTCCAGGAGTGAACCAACCGACATTCTTTTGAATGCATACCAGCAGAAGCATACATGCCAAATCCTGGGATCCATTGCGATAAATACCTGTTCTTATACCAGGTAACTTTTTTTGTTTGGTTGATGAGAATTCGGTCTTGATTCATTGGCAGCAAGATAAGCAGGCTTGGGCTCCTGCTCAGGCTGCTCAGCAATATCGTTAGCCATCCCAAATTATCATTTTTCGTGCCACAAGTAGAGAGCTTTAGCTTCATCTCCATTAGTTCATTGGCTAGCGAGTTGTCTTTTTGGGTAAACTCAGCCTGCTTTTTGTATGTGTTTGATCATGCAGGCACTGTACCAAAAATGCAACCGCGTTTGTAAGAAGCCCAAACTGCTGGCACAGAGTACGATCCATATATCTTCCTTGTACTCTGTATGTATGTACATTGTACTAGTCCCCACTGATATCAGAATGTCTGGTTTCATAACTCTCTTGTGCTGTTGTGGACCCTGGTTTGGTGGGATTGGTGTTGACACAAGGGAATTCTGACCATGGAAGATCTTTCGTTGAATTTTTAGGAAGGTTCCCCAAACAGGACCAGCAATAGCTTGGAGTGGTAACTATCCTTCTGAAAGCATGTTCTTGAATGACTATCGTATCTTGATTTTGAGGACTCACTCCCGCCAAGCCTCTGATGGGCGGCTCTCGACTGTTGTGTCTGCACATGATAGTAACCTGTTGACCGTTGCTTAACTAGGCTTTTTGACAGAGGCCGTTGCCAGTTGAGACAGGAATGGGTTGGCTGAATGTCAGGGTTGTGCGACGGGGGTGGGTGTTTTTGCTGGAGAATTCGGGTGGGGTTTCGGATCTTGTTGTTTGCTGAAGGCTGAAGTCTGAGGATGTTCGACGTGGTTGTCAGGGCAACGCACGTGGACGGGAGGTTCTGAACTGAAGGGGTTCCAAAAAGTTGTTCTTTCCCGAGGTTAACTGGGAAGATGTCAATCGACTAGCAAAATGCCCGAGTTTTGAGACATGGGGCAAAGACACACTGGCTGGCTGAATGGCCTGCAAGAGACGTGAGTGTCTAACAAATCATGGAGGTGGCTATAGTTACGGAGTAGTTACGAAGTACTCCGTACATATCTAGTTACCGGTTTGTTTTTGCATGCTGAGATAGTTATAACTAATCCCGCGATAGAAAAGGACCCAGCTGCTTTGCAAGTACGGAGTAAGGCCTTCAGAGTGATATTTTACTGCCCAACAACCCTCTGCCTTGCGCTCAGATCGCTTCTGGTTGGCAACAGTAATGCGTAAAGTCCCGACGAAGCGAGCCCAATTAGTGGAATCCACGGAGCTCGGGCCCCACCAAGGCACAGAAAGCAAAATACTGTACTCCGTAACAACGGAGTACATGACAGCCAAACCTTGATGGGAGACTGGGAATTGAGCAATTGATACAGCACTAAATGGAGGCCAGAGAAATATATAGAGACATTGATGGGAGATCTTATACATTCTGACAGAGCTGTAACTAAAAAAAAGAACCCAATCAATAGCGAGAGAGAGAGAGAGAGAGAGACAGAGAGCACAACTGTTGACTAAAAATACAGGAAATGGAGCTCAATGTTTTTCGAGAGCTGGCGATCATGTGAAGAAGGGCACTAAAAGCTTGCTGGTGGAACCTTCCTGGATTCCACAGGTCTTGCCCCAAAGCGGACTAGCATTGTTTACAGGGGCGGGTTGCGTAAACAAACAAACAACAAATCACTTTGTTGACAATCGTTTTGGGGGGGGTTCCTCCCCAGCTGAGAATCTTTCCCCCCCCAGCCACCCCTGCCCACCGCCAAATATAACCCCAACCTCTTCTTCCTCCCTCTTTCTTTCTTCTTCCTTCTTCCTTCTTCCTTTCTCCCCCATTCCAACAATCCCTCATCCATCAATCTATTCTTTCTCCCATCTCTCCCCATCACCAACAGCCCTCTGTTCAACTCAATTGAAGTGTCTGCCAACGCTTCCAATTCCTTTCTTTCCCCCCTTTCCTCAGCCTGACAAAAGCTCGAGACTCGAGTCTTTTCTTGTCTCGCCTTTCAAGTTCTAACACTTCGAAGGGCATTCAAGAAAGGACGCCCAAAGGACAGTCAATCTGGACTTTGACGCCCGCGTCCCCATCCCCTTCAGTGTCTTCCCGTCGTCGTACCGGAGTGACGCTGTCTCTGAGACTACTCATACTAGAGTAGAGGGAGAGGTCAAGTTAGCAGGCACCGCTTCGCGCGTCGGACGGGAAGATACTCGATACGAAGGCCCGCTCCCCGTCCCCCGAATTCACGGCAAAGAAGAGGTCGACACCCACCACGTCGAGTCTGAGTATCGTCCTGTTCGCAGCCACCCCCGTGAAGATTTTCGAGTATACGAAGAGACACCTGCTCCCCGTGACAAATATCCTGAAGTAGAGCTTGCTCGTGAAAGGTAAATCCACCCCCTTGTATCCTTCGAACCAACTGTCTGATCATTGAGCAGATATTACGACAGCAACACCACCCAGGAAGGAAAGGGATTTGAGACTCAGCTTGACGTTACCGAACACGAATATCGTCGTCGCACCGACCCACATTACGCCGTCCAATACGAAACTGCCCGGCCTTACTCAACTCAAACGCGTGATATTGACGTGTCTTACGATCGCGTGAGTGAATCTGTAGAAACACTCAGACCTCGTTCCCAAATCCGTGAGATCGAATACGGCGCGACCTCTAGCCGGTCCGACACACATATCGAAATAGACAGTAATCGTCGTTCCGTTTACGACTCACCGAAGCCAAAGATGGGTTACTACGACGACGATGGCCAATACCACTCCTTCCGTCGCGGTGTCGAGCGCGCGGCTGACCGCGTCCTTCATCCCTTCCACCATAGTCATCACAAGGAAGGTGGTGAAGGGAGCGGCCCATCGCGTGTCCGTGAAGGCGTTCGGGAATCAATCAGAGTTGTCCAGCCCCGGGGTGGCCATCCGCCAGATACCATCACGATTCCGTGCCATTTCATCCGCATCGGCGATCTTCTGATCCTTCAAGGCCGCCCTTGCCAGGTGATCCGCGTCTCTGTTTCTGCCCAGACTGGCCAGCATCGCTACCTCGGTGTTGATCTGTTCACCGGCCAGCTGCACGAGGAGTCGAGCTTCATTTCTAACCCATCTCCCTCTGTGGTTGTCCAGAGCATGCTTGGACCTGTTTACAAGACTTACCGCATTCTTGATCTCCGCGATGACGGCCGTCTCACCGCAATGACCGAGACTGGTGACATCAAGCAGGGTATCCGGGTCATTGATCAGGGTGGTCTCTATAACCGCATCAGCGAAGCCTTCTCCGATGGCAGGGGCAGCGTCCGCGCTCTCGTCATCAACGATGGTGGCCGTGAACTTGTCGTTGACTACAAAGTCATCCATGGATCTCGCCTCTAAACTAATTGTACGATGGTAAGCTTGTTTCCACATCTTAACCATGGGGTCTTCTTATGCTAAATTGGCCTGTAGCCGTTCTTACGATTTTCTGGAATTTCTCAACGACACGATAAAATAGCTGTTAATTTATCTTATGGAAAGGAGCTTGATGAGCCAATATTGGACAATCTGCCTTTTTGGAGGATGACATGTTGTAATTTCCCCTCTTTTATCGCCTGTGAAATGCTAGGATGTGAGTGATGGACCAAACAGATAGTTTTTTCTCTTTTTTATGTACTCTCAAGATGACTGATGGAATCAAATGAGGTTGACTTGGATTCCGTATATCAAATTGTTCCATTGGCTTGACTGCCCTTTCCAACAGCATATTCATGATCATACGTAAAAATTTTACCTACCAATTAGTTCTTTAGACATTTTGCTATTCCTCTGTTACTTTTGACAAGGGTGGCTTACTGTATAGTCCAAGCTCACATCAAATGGAGGGACAGAAACTGACCAACACCTCCAGGTCTCTTAATCTCAAAACCAAAGGTGCTCCAATGTTCTGATTGATGATGTAACTAGTTGATCACTCCGTACAGTACAGAGGGCGTGCTGCTCCAATGAAGCAATTCGCAAACCTAGAAATACTAAAACTCCCTCTGCAAGAGCATAAAAATAATTTAAATAAACAGTCAAAAGGAAAAAAAAAAGAAAGCTGTGAAGAAGCGAAGACGTGTATTTTCTGTTCGCCCTGATTCCCAATCATCTTCCACAAGTGAAACGTAAATAAAGAAAACAAGTACCATGAATATGTAGCAGGTAGAATTCAGAAAAGGGCAACAAGGATGTTTTGTCAAATCGATTGAAATGGAAGAGAAGGTGTGAAGGGGGAAAGGTACCCAAGGGCTTAATTTACACCATCATTTGTCCAAACCGATTTTTGTGGGAATTTTGAGGGTGGAAACTCCGTAATCATTGATTGTTTTGGGTGTATTCGCTCCTGCCATTGATTGCTTGCTAGAGTAACACCATGTTGCTTCCTGATGCTGTTCGTAACATTGAGGAGTGGGATGATGGAGTAACCATTCCGTTCATGGATGAATGTGCAGTGGATGAGCCGGATGCGGATATAGAACAGTCATGTTCCAAAGTAGAGAATATGTCGGAGAAAAAAGAGGTCGGAAGAGTGTAGAGTAGAGCCACATGAAGTGGGTATATCTCGAAAGAGGCCGTATGCAATCGCGTTTCCAAAAGACACCAAGCCGCCGCCCGCTTTTCGCCAGTGAAAAACCCAGCCGTGTTTAGTAGTACATGGTATTAAGAAAAGAAAACAAGTCATAAGTGCCCGACCTAGGGAGATTTCAGTAATCGAAGATGATGGACGAATTGTGCGTATCCGTGTGTGGAAAATGGAGAAAGGGTAATGATGTCATCCGCAAGCGTTCATTTATTTGTCGCCGTATTTCCCGAACTCCTGTTGCCATTTCAGTAGACCGCGGGTTATCTCGTCCATCATTTCGACGCTAGATAGATCCTTGAATTCTCTCTCTTTGGGTGTCACAGACTCCTGTGTTGTTCCTGTACTTTCAGAGACCGACGAGGTTTGAATTCCGAGGTTCGCAACTGCCCCTTCCAACGCCATTGCTATAGTAGAAACATCAGGCATTCGAGTGCCGTTGCTACCCGTTGTATTGGGAGGAGTATCCTGCTCTCCATTTGCTGCCATCTCAACTTGCATACGAGAAATGAATTCGAGAATGGCCGCAACTCGTCTTCTCATATCGTTCATTGTCGTTCGGTTGGGATTCATGTATCGGGGTCTGCTTGGCTTTCCGGATTCTCCCCCATTAATATGCACACCGTTGGCTCCCGTATTTCCCATTGGAGAGTCACCGTTTTCATCCCTAGATTGAACCCGACGGGGAGAATTTATATGATTGTCCGCGCCATTTCCATTCGCAACGTCGCGATCTCGGGTATACTGATTGCGACCAACGCGGCCTCTGCGTGCGGGAGGACGACCAGATTTACGAAACGGTCCTTTTTGCAAAGGTGGAGCTATATCAGGAGTATCGGGAGCAGATTGAGGCGGGACCGAACCGTTGACAGTATTTTTAGAGGGTGAATTTGCTTCAGGTTCTGAATCTGTAGGTTGAGGTGTTAGTTAGGTGGACTTACGGCAAAAAGGGTAAAGGTAAGTGTTTACTGACCATCAACCTTTCTCCGCTCGGATCTCCCTTTCCGTCGACCAGTGATTTCAATTCCGGCGTCTTTGTCGGCGTCTTTTTCAAGAGCCGGGGCTTCCTTTTCTCGTTGGTTTCGGGTCACAATGCCTGTCGTTTTCTTATTGCCATTGGTGGCTGCTCTCGGTTTCTCGTCCTCGGACACTGGTTGAGACTGGGAATGGGTTTGCTTCGAGACAATTGATGAAGGAGAAGGGGAGCTGGTGCGTTGCCTTTTGGCAGCTTGTTTTGTTCTGTGAAACGGTAATTAGTTCAAGTTCCAAAATGTGCTTTGGTTGGAAGAAATAGGGCATGAAAATACATTTCGCTCTCGCTTCTTGTTCTTTTCGCCCTACGATTGGTTGGCTCCTCAATGACAGATTTAGTCTCCTCTTTGCTTTCTTCAATGGCTCGGCGCAAAAGCTCGTCCTCATCGTATGCAGCTTCGCGACTGTTCATTGTAGATCTCCGTTTTGGTGGATCTCCATGATCTTTGGATTTCTTGTCTCTTGTGTTTCTCGAGTTTTCACGAGGAGAGGAGCTCGACGAAGTAGGGGAAGAAGTCCCAGCTACCGGAAGATACTGGGAATATTTCTGGCTGCGAGGTCGTAAGCGTGTGGACCACATATTTTAGGCAATGAATCAAATAGTAGCAGGTGCATTCGGTTGGCCAAATACTGGGGAGAATTGAGGGGATTGAAAGAAAGATGGAGGGGATTTGGGGAGAAAGTGACGAGCATATCACACTGGGCACAATGGCCAGGTTTCCAAGTGAGAAAATGAAGCGAAGCGGATAATTCCGAATGAGAAAGATGCTTCACAATTGGCAAACTTACCCATTTTCACCAACAATCATTCTGTGCAAATCTTTTCGGCATTTCTCACAGAAATATTCGTCAGGACTAAGGGCTTCTTCCATAATCCCCACGCAGCCACCGTGCTGCCACACTTTACAAGAATCGCACTGTATAAACAGACTGCCGGCGTCATCTGACAATATCTCAGAGGCAGCGGCAGAGAGATCCTGGTTTGATTCTTCCTTGATGCCGGCTTTCAGAGAGCCCCGACCGATGGTCTCGCGAGAGGACGGAGGCAGGCCCGGATAGTCTTGCTGTCCACAGATGCATCTTGTTACTCCTTCCTCGTCGCCGTCTTCTTCTTCGTATTCGTCGTTGGCGAGCGAGGGTTGGTTCGTTTCTTCGTCGTCACGACCGCGCTGTCGCTGGCGGGTTTGTGGGAGGTCGTGTTTCGAGCGCGCATCGGCGTCGTCGACGGACTGTGACAGGTGGGCAGACGATCTTCGCGGAGAGGACAGTTTGTTATTTGAACGTGTAGCTCTCTCGATTCTTCCGAGGGAGTTTATGGAATTTGACGAGTTGGAATGGGCTGCGCTAGGGGGTGCTTGGGAGGCGCGAGCTCGAGAGGAACGACGGGGCGTCATGGCTAAATACTCGGCCTGAGGAGGGATTCGGAAGCAGGTTCTCCGTATGAAACG
Source organism: Amauroascus niger (assembly GCA_001430945.1). Classification (NCBI taxonomy): domain Eukaryota; kingdom Fungi; phylum Ascomycota; class Eurotiomycetes; order Onygenales; family Onygenaceae; genus Amauroascus; species Amauroascus niger. The sequence goes on from LJPK01002375.1 coordinate 30,611, forward strand.
ATTCGGATGAGAAAGATTAGGCAGGAAAGAAAAAGGCGGAAGAAGAAACGGCGAAAGGAATCTGGCCCGGCGGTCCAAGCTGCGAGCGGACGGGAGGCGCGGTAAAAGGATTGGTTATGGCAGGGCAATTGAAGGGAAATCCAAGCAGTCAAAAGGCTCGAACGACCTTGGGCGGCATGATAAGAAACTTATTGAAGAACTACATGCTCTGAGTCTGTCGGTGCTTGGGTTGGAGAGGAAGAGGAAGTGGAGGGAAGAAGAAGTCCACGGGCGGAGAGAAGACCTGGGCGAGTTGAAGTATCATTCGCTAGTTAACTAACAGTCATTCCCCGCGCACTTTTCCCGTCATGCTAATCTCTTCAACCTTGGGCAAGGCCGCGCTGAGTCAGATGATAGTTAACCTTTCAGTTAACTATCAATATTTAAAACTGCCAGAGCAGCAAGAGCTCACAATTGAGCGCTATCAAAGCTAGCAATAACAGATGCATATTTAGTTACCTACTTATATTGGCTTAGAGTCATGTCAGTTTGAGTGCACTGATTAACTATATAATTTCTGGATATTTGTACGAAGCCATCTGTCTGCTTCTGATCATGTTTTCTCCTCCCGTTGCCTCAGTTAACTAGTTAACTTCAAGTTAATTGTATGATGTATGGAGTACTCCGTACCGTAGTTAACTACACATCTTTCAGCTAGTTAGTGAGACACTACTTTGCTAGCTATAAATCCTAACTATCACATATAAACTGGGAGGCTTCACGTATATTGTTCTTCCTATTTTGCTAGTTATTTCTCCTATACTCAATATCTGTGCTAGTTATGCTTTGTAGTTAGTTAATTCCCTGTTAAACACGGCGGTTTTGGCAGAAAATCAGAAACTAGACACGATGCAGCCACATATACTGATAACCACATCAACCAGGATAATACTCCAAGCTGCAGCTTCTGATTCCGGAAGGATTGAGGGAAAGAGACCACCTACATGGTTTCAGGACCTCCTGCTGAAAATCTTGAGTATTTAAGATCCGCCGTAGATATACAGGATCTAGCCTTTTCAGATTTTGAAAGCTTTCAGCATCGCTAAGCCAGAGTGCGGACCACACGCTTGCGGGAACAGTGAAACTGCTTTCATCCTGGGCAACTATTTCAATTTCCTTCAGAAGGGATTGGCGTGTGGGATCCCAAAACTCGAACTCTGGGCCCGCATGTACGGACGCCAGTCCCGAATCTGGTCGGGGAACCTATAACCAGTTAACTTACTGCTATCCTGTAGCTGAGAATAGAAACTTACAAGAGACGACGGTGACAACTTTCCCACACTGACAGTTATCCTCAGCATGTGAGCAAAGTCCCAAGGATTAAAGAGAAAGCTGTTCATCGATGAACCAGTGGTTTCAAGTTCATCTAATGATAGGTCTAGGAAATGTGATTTCCATCTCAAAACAGCCCTTTTGATTTGGAGAACATCACTCTGCAGATTCCTTAGGAAGTGCCCGTTCCTACCTTGAATATCTGTGTTACCAGTTGATTGGAAGGATGAAAATGAAACGCCTTGGAGGATAAACACTTAGGGCCAGTCATAACCTGGGGTTGCAATCGCTTGCGTGCCTGACTTTGTTGGCAGTTGAAGAACAATAACGATGTTCGATCCATCAATGATCATATTACGGCAAGCAAGCAGAATTCCAGAAATTTTTTTTTTTTTTTGGGGGGGGGGGGGGGGGCGAACCCTTTCCATTAGGGGTCAAATATTAGGTAGTTAGGGCTTTCTTCTGGGGCCCTTGGGGCAATCGGGGGTCGGTAGTTAAGTAAGGTTTTGGCCTTCCCGAAGCGGCTAGCGCAGCGATAGTTTTCTCCCGTTGTCTGATTGGGCAGTTTTGACTGAACTTCTTTCCACCCAGCGGAAACCCTTTTTCAAGCCCGAAAGCTCCAAAGCCCTCTCCGTCCTCCCCAAAGCCCGCTGATCGAGATCCACTGGAGTTTCTTCACCCGACTCTGCATCTCTTACCGCGTTGCTGTGCAGTTGAGAGTATTCTGTACGTGTCTGAGAAGCCTCTCGCGTTCCCTGTGCCCAAAGTCGTTGCTGAGGACAACTCCTCTTGGTTCCATTAACACACACACAACCACCTGGCTCTTCAACAGCAAACTGTGATTTGTCATCGTCGGATCGTGGTGTTGTTGGCCTTTTTTGTAAGTAACACGCCTGCACATGGCATCAAAAGCCCCTTCGTCTAGATGTGTGTCCACTTGAGCCTTGACCGGGAGGCCGTGTGATGTTGAGGATGCCCCCCCCCCGGGCCTAGGGATTGTGTCATAGCGGCTGACTTGGCTTCATTCCGGAGATTAGACTGTTCGTTCGCCCCCATCCAGACCGAGGACACACTTCAACCTTCGAGAAGGAGACTCCTGACTAAATCGAAATACTTCGAAAGAGAAAACGTGGGTTGTATCTTGCCTCGGAAGTCCCAAGGGTCTATAGCTATGGCTGCTACATTGAGTACGTGCCCAACCAGGTTGGCGGGCCATGGCGCCCGTCAAACGCACACACACTCACACACACACACAAAAAACACTCCCCCAAAAAATGACGGAATGGGCGGAGAAAAATATTTTTTTTGTCCACGCGGCGAAAATGACATAACTGCCTTGTTGAGAGGGATGTGCTTTCATGGACTCTACAGTTGCTGATGCCTTCGTCAATTAGGCGGGATGTATACCTCCGCTCCCGACACTCCGTCCCCGGTTTATCCTGATCGACTTATCAGGCCTTTGCCTAAACGCCGGATCCGTTCTCGTCTGTCTCCCCAAATTGCCGAGTCCATTTTGTATCCCCCCGCACCGCCGGCTACTCAACTTTTCTACGGTGCGTATGCAAGCAATGGTGAGGTGAACGACGCCAAGGTTTACGTGCAACGAAACAGTTATGGGTTCGAATCCAGCCCCGAAGATGACCATCACATCTATGAAGACGGCGTGGAGTCTGAAGAAGATGGCCCTGTTGTTGTTCGACGCAGCATGGCCGTGAACAGATCGTCTTTGCCTCCCTCGGAGTACGTAAAGCATATTAAATCTCCCTCCAAAGCCAGCTCGAATAGCCTCGACGGTTACGATGCGTTTGAGAATACAAACAACAAAAAGAAGAGGAAAATACCGACCTCAGGAAGTCTAGGCTGTCACTCAAGTCTTTCTGCGGACATTCTGAGCATGAGCCCTTCCAGTCCGAAAGGTCCGGGTTCTAGTACCTTGGAGGATAGCAGCGCGACTGGCTCTTATTATGGATCTGGAAACCCTGTCTCTCCAGGATCTGGCATTTCCGGGCCTGGACGAGGAAGGTTCAGTCGAAACGTTGTCCGCTCTGCGAGTGCTCGGGTACCTCTCGCCAATTCTACAAACAATTGGCCAGGCAATCGGCCAGGAGGCAACCGTCGTGACATGCCTCCTCTCAATCAAGAACAGATTGGTACGGATTACTTCAGTTGCAACCCCGTCTTATTGATCACTGTTGGAAGAATACTAATTTACATTTGATTAGACCCGACGAGAACCCCAGATCAAGGTATAATCTCAACTGCTATCGCCAAAGCAGCGGCATTTCCGTCGGCTACGCCAAAAAACTACGGCAGATTGAGTCTGTTAGATGAGTCGGCCAGGTCGGCACCTGCAAAAACGCAATTCACCTTCACGTGTGAGTCGGATTCATCAAAAGGTATGGCGTCTTGGCAAACACAAAACTCCTACTCTTTTCCACAGCAGCATCGTCCCTCGTCTCAACCTGCTGCTGGGCCGGCTTCAGCGCAGAGAAGATTTTCAACCCAAGGTACACAAACCAGCCCGAACATGATTTCGCAGGCCCACCAGCAAGGACAAGCTACTGCTCCACCGCAACCTCCTACACAAGCCGCCCAACCGCCGGCTCAGGAAAAGAAGCCCCGTCGGTCAGCTAGGAGCACATACGCTTTTGCGGCGCGCCAGCGTCGGATACAGCAACAATATACTAACCTACACCACCCCCCCAACCTTGAAGACATTTGGATCTGCGAGTTCTGCGAATATGAAAGCATATTTGGGCATCCTCCGGAGGCGTTGATACGACAATATGAGATCAAAGACCGAAAGGAGCGGAGGCGATTAGCGGAGAAGCGGAGATTGTTGGAAAAGGCAAAGATGAAAGGACGCAAGGGCAAAAAGGCGCCTAAAAATGCTGCAAAGACCGCTGCCACCCAACAACTTGCTTATCAACAAAACTACGATCAGCATCCGATGTCAGATCAGCCTGTTGAAGGTCACGGGCGCCCAAATGACGACTATGGGGCAGCTGTGGAAGGCGACGAGTATGGCGAACGTGCTTCATTGCCGCCTCAACATCCGCAATCAACCCCAGTAACACACCAGTCAGCAACTCTTAGCCACGGAAACCCTAATCAGTCTAGTGGCCAGTCAAATATTGGACCCGCTGGGGGTGGTTCCGGGCGTTCTAGATGATGGCGGAGTGAGCAACCAAATTGCGCTCATCCTCCATGTGAGACGGAGGACCGGTGTCCTCTGTTTTCGGACGGGATGGCACTCTTTGTTTGCTTGCTTGACCCTTTTATATCTTCCACTTGTTGCTATTACATGTTTTGCATGTGCTTATGTGTCCTTTTTGTGATTTGCTTCATCTTTGATGCAATATTTTGCCCTGCAGCTTCTTGAAAGCTGCGCTCAACATCCCCACTCATAGTCATCATCATTACCTTGGCGTCGAATCACCTTTGCATGATGTTGGAATATCTCTTCCTTTCCCATATTTAATCAAAATCGGCTTTTAAACCCCCCCCCCCCCCCCCCAAAAAAAAAAAAAAAAAATTATCCCCATGTGAGTGTATTGAATGTCTGACGGGATGACTGAATGGGTATCAGCTTGGCGAACAATACCGGAGTGCGCCATAACACACGGGTATAATGTGGACCGTTGACGAATTTGGCGCAAATAAGGGTCGTCCCTTGAGCATCTGAAGTATAACTCCCGAACTACTAGGCAAGCGTTGACACTGCATCTGGGCCAGCGCCTTGCAATGTTATTGTGTGCGACCGACCTCACCCTGTAAGAGTTTCTATTATTAGTTAGACTGGGTCTTGGACGTTAGTGGACTGCCAGCAGATAAAACCAAAATATGCAAAGCTTTTTCCATGAAAGATAAGCTGCTCGTGCTAGAGGACTAGTGATCTGCGTGCTGAAGAGAATGGCTTTATTTTAGCCGCCAGAGCGAGACTGCCTGTAGTTAGTCGTTTCAAAATATGAAGAAGAAAGAAAGTAAAAAGCTCCTATATTTAAACCACCATGGCAAGAATGGAGAAGATTTGCCAATAACGAACTACCACGTTGGGGCCGGCGCTTCCAACTCGACCCAAGCCCAGAGCTTCAAGCCTTCAACTCGGCGCTTCGACGAGCTCCGTTTTCCTAACTTTGACTCACAGCCAACCATTCCCTTTTTTTAAAACACCTTCAGAACATCCCAGGCGTTAGAAAACGTCACAAGGGCTCGAATTTCCCCCCGTCGAGGTTTTTCTTAGCAGGCCCCCCGGTCTGCTGAAGAAAGTGGAAACCGAACAACCTTGTACTTCCTCCCCTTGCCCGATGTTTCATGGAGACAGCATGGCTTCACAAGGTCGAACTCTGATTGCTTAACAGCGAGCGCTGCGATGACCAGTTCGTCCTTCACTGCATTTCAAACTCGTCTCCGCTTTTTCCCCCAGCAGACTCGAGGAGAAGCTCCTAGGCCAATGGAGCCCGTTCATTGGATTGTCGCCCGGGGGGGGCTCCCTGTGGATGAGCTGGTAAGGAAGTTGATCGATTGTCGCTAAATATAAGGGATCACTGAGACAAGAACGCGAATAGCTGTTCAGGTCGGCATCCAGCAAGATCTGCTCCCAGGATGGAGAAGAATATATATAGACGTGGTCGCTCCTCTCGATACGTCGTTCTTCTCTTCCCATTCATCAGCCGATTTCTCTCTTCTTTCTTGACCGTCATTGCTCTGGTTCCCATCTCCCTTTTCCTTTTCCGTTTATTGTGTGTTTTCTTTTCGGTCTTATAGCATTGTTCATTCACATCTCCTTTCACCTTTACCTCGAGTTCACTCTTTGAATTTTTCTCTTTTATTTTCATTGTCGCCCTCGACCTCTGGCAAGGATTGATTGTTCATAGTGACAAACGTTCCCTGGACGGAACCTGCAGCTTGTGCTATTCATTTCTCTCTTCTTGCTATTCAACACCCGCTGCCTTGTGCTGTGCACTTGCTTTCCCTCGGTCTTGCACTTGTGACGTTGACCTGGAGTCCACCTGCATTCTTCTTCTTCTTCTTCTTCTTCTTTTTTTTTTTGCGCCATTCTTTCATTGAAGCGCCTCCCTTGAATTTACGAGCGAAAAAAAAAACACTGGCTCCTGGTTCCCTTTTTACATCTTACGGAGTTTCCAGCCTGCTGAGTTGCTCTTCACTCCTTTTTTTTCTCGTTTGAACGACTTGGTGACACGATTGAATCACGAATCCAAGCGCCGTTCTTGCCCTTTTTTTCCTTAATACCCTCAGTGGAGAACACAGAATTTTCATACTCGGAAGCATTTACGGCGTACATCCGCGTTCCTTCAGTCGATCCATCAACCCTCGCACCAACCTTCGATACCGTTCATATACCCTAGCATAATGGGTCTCATCAGATCTCTCGTCATTGACGGCGTCAAAAAGCGCTATAGCGCTGGAAACATCATCACAACCCTCTTTGAATCCTGCCTTCGATTCCTACAATTTGTCTTCGGCATCGCCGTGATCGGCCTCTACGCTCAGGACGTACACCACGCAAGGAAATCTGGGCTTCCTATGAATTCTGTTTCAAAATGGGTACGCAGAAAAACTCACACAAGCCTCCCAGCCTACTCCCCTTTCCCTCTTCCTCCACAAAGCGCTCCGCACCCAAAAAAGAAAAATAGAACTCTAGTTTCTAATAAAGTAAACCCCCTAGATCTACGCTACATCAATCGGCACCATCTCCTCTATTGCCGCTATTGTCTACATCCTCCTTCCCTGCGCCGTACACAGGCCCCTTTCCAGCTTCCGCGTCCTCCAATTGCCCTGTTTCGCGTTCGATTCTCTTATCTTTGTGCTTTGGCTTGTGGTTTTTGGCATGTTTGCCAAATTGTATGTCGCGGCCGACTACAAGAAAGATGCGGGCCTCAAGAGGATGCACCATGCCGTGTGGGTGGACTTGGTCAATTTGTCATTTTGGGCAATCACCATGGTCTGGTGTGGCCTGAGATGGTGGAGAGTTGATAGGGCAGTGAAACAGGTGGACAAGAATACAGAATTTGCTGCTGAGGAAGGACATATGCAGGAGATTCGCTGAGAAGAAAAAAATTGGGGGGAAAATTAGGGGGGGGGTGGATCTGATATACCTACCTTTTTGATGGGTTGTGTGATTAATGATAGGGACTTTTTGAGGCTGCTCCATGGTTCGTGTGGTGTCCTTTTGGCGGCTGCTTTTGCATTAATTCATATGGTGTTGGAATAGGCATTTGGGTGGTCACTTTATTTTATACTGCTCAGCATTTTATGGTCAAGGCTTGTTTATTGCTTGCACACGCTGATATTGCTTTTGCTCACCTTTATTCCGCTTAATCGCATAATATACTATTCTAAACCTCAGTTTGGAGTTAACATCTACAGAGCAAGAAAGGTAGCCAGGTTCATTTTAATGTCAATTTTTATTCATGTAGTTTTATGAGATAAAAAGACTACTTGTAAGGCGGGCCTCAAACCTCATGATCACATCCTGAACCCACATCTGTCTGCGGGTGAGAGAGGGATACATGTTGCCCTGGTATGTATTTTTTTGTTGCATTTTATTTTGATTCTGTTTTTTTAATTTCCAGGTTCAGATTTGTGAACCTTTTGCTGATGCTTGTCTTTCATCTTTTGATAAGAATCCCCATTATTCCTTTGTTTGCTTGTCTTCCTCAATCAATTTACTCAGCTGGCTTTCCTGTCCCTGCCCCGTCGAATGCCTGGAGCCACCTCGCGAAACAGGGGTTGATGTTGATGTTTGAGACGGCAACGCTTCAGTTGGTTGGATCGGTGCTATCTCTGAATGAGGAGACTGCGTCGTGACTTGGCCGGGCGCGGTGAGGCGAAATGGACCGACGGCTGGCGGCGAGACAGATAGAGATAGTAATTCCTCGGAGGAAATTAGGCTGCTTAGAGAAGAGACGCGCGATTCTCGAGACTGCCTTTCGACGAAGCGAGTGCGAAAGCCCTTTTCGACTAATGGGGTTGTCGGCAGGGGATTGACAGTGTTCAGCTGCAATGGACGAGGGCGTGGATGCGAAACGGCCGCCTTGGGGGCGAGTTGGTTTTCTGCGGATTTGACGCTCGCTGGGGAGTTGTGGAGTGGTGGACCTTGTGGTGGCCGACGGCGTACGTCTGGTGGGATGCGTGTAATTGGTGGGAGGCGTGTGACTGGTGGTATAGGTCTTGCATTCATGGTCATTGTTCTTGGAGAAACTAGTATGTGGTGATAGGGCTTAACAGGGAATTCCTAAAATTGAGTTAGAAAAGGGTCAACTTACGATCTTCCGAGACCGATTTTTTAGTAGTAGGCAGAGTGTCGTTAATGAAACCGGAATCATGACGCAAGTAATTTGCGTTGAACATGCTATCGTCAGGAATTACTGTTGATCTTCGCGTCGCAGGACCAGGCGGAACTCGGGTAGTGCTAGTATAAATTGTGGAAGATCTACCTCTCGGGTTATAGCCCTCGTCAAGTCTTGGCCCTGTACAGCGCAGCGGAAGACGAATGTCCTTCCAGACGTCGCTCTTTTCTTGGCCTTGTCCAAGGGTTTCAGACGCAAAACGGGTGTTTTTGCGTGTAGCTTGTGATGATGATCTCGACGATTTCTTGAGAATAGAGGGCGGTGGATTTGGCCGACTGTTGCTTTTAGATTCATTGCTGGGTGGCCGTGCGTTCGAGCTGTCGTTACCGGTTACTGGAGGTGCCGGAGTGGCCGTATGCTGCTGAATCCTTGGAGGTGAGTTCCTTGAGATGGAACCTAGTTCCTAATTGAAGTTAGAGGCGCGTGAAATAGGCCTGAAATAGGCCCGAGTGCGCACAACAACATACCTCCCTATCCCGGAACCACAGCGGAGACTCATCCGTCATCTGAATAAAGAGCTTTGCCAATGTCGATCCGGTGATGTTGGAACTAATGCGGCCGTTGCTCCAGATCCTCCAAAAGAGATTCTCCAGACGTTGGCCTGCACCTTTCTTCAAGGTAACCTTGTTGGTTGTGTAGACTAAACCATATTACATGTGAGCAAACGAGCAGGTTCCGGAGAGGGAAAGTAAAGAAGGGATATCCCAGTCAAGCCACCAACCTCGCCATAATTTTGCAACATCTTCAATCTCAATATGGTCTGCGCTTCTCAGATCAGAACTGACCTGATTGGTATTGGAAACCAATCCATGTGGGAGAGCGTCCGCCATGGTCAACAAAACAAACCCCTGGCCTCCTTTTGATATAGGGTCGTTAGTTGAGCAAAGAGAACAAGCGAGCAGCACCACTGAGACACAGAAATGAGCCTGAGAGAGAATTTCAAAACATAGGGCCAAGAAGAGCTTGGAGTCAGAGAGATGCTGTTTCTGCGAGAGAAAGAAATGCAGGTCACATCAGCCCTGGCATTGCCATGCTGAACGTTCCGTTGGTGTTTTCTTGAAATATCATGAGTATCTCGGCCTGCACAGACAGAGCAAGATGAATGACAACTAGTGAAGAAGAGAAAGCCTAGATACAAGAGGTCAGTTCAAGTGAAGGGTGAAGAAGTGTTCTTGCAAGGGAGGACACTCACGTGAATCACCCAGCTGACAGTGGTTATGTGAGCAGGTGAGAGGAAACAAGCATATGCTGCCAACAAAAAGAAAAGAGATTTATTGAGTTTGAGATGCTATTAATATATGCAAGCACACGCAGGGAGAGAAGGAGGCAGATGGGGTGTAATTATCTGTAAGAGATTAATATGTCTTGATGCCCTCGATCCGGATCTACAAAAATGACCACCTCGAGGTTCTTCGGACGACAAACATACGGCGGACTTTTCGGGTGGTTAGTTAACTAACGAGGCTAACGATGGCAGGGTCTGGCGGACATTCGAAGAGTGCAGTCAGGGCCGAGAGTGTTGATAGACAAGAGAGATGCCAGAAGAAGACATCTCTCACTCACTCTCTCTCTCTCTCTCTCTCTCTGGTGCAAAAGAAAGACAAAGCGAGAAATGAACAGTTTGATGGTTGACTGAATTGGCCGGTCAGGTTAGTTAACTAGTTATAGCTAGCACAGCAAAAGGAATCCATCGCGGGGGGGAAGGGGAGTGGACTTGTGGTGGGCAGCAACGACTGCAACCCGCCCGTTCAAAGGGCCACCGCTCTTCAGAACTGATTCAGTTGCTTGTGCTGCTCAAAGTGGCCCTGTGACAGGCCAATCAACTAACTGGTTAATTAACTAGCAAGCTTCCTTTTTTTTTTTTTAGCCTGCTGAGCCTGCTGCACACACACTCAAACAGAGGCGGGTGGCTGTGAAAGCAAAGGCTAGGACTGGACCAAGGTGGTCATCTGCTCAACCCGGTGTGGCTTGAACTTCGGATTTGGTTAACTAACTAGTTAACTAACTAGTATCCATTCTCTCAGATTTCATACCCAAAATTTAACACAGGGAGGCGTGGAAAACAGAAAAATAAACTAGTTACTCAAGGAAGTACCAAGTACCTGGGCACATGATTAAAAACATACTAAATTGCTCTGAATTACAGTATCTGGTACTCCGTACTTCTCACTCCAACACAAACTTTTTTATTTTCCAACAAGCTAGCTGAATTATACAATCCCCAGGTTGTCAGGCTTCAGATCACAGACATGTTAACTGGTAAGAACCAGTGGTGATATGTATTGCTTCCGCGTTGCCTGTTAGGGAAGATTCCTTTACAGCTCTTCATTTCCATTTCCTATCTCTACAGCTCAATGAACGCCTGCAGTTCCTTTCTTGGCTGTTTGAAGGTGCTTTGGCAAGCTGAGTTCAATGAGGGTGTGCAGTCAGCTGTTCATGTGGATTCCTATGAGGCAACCGAGCAAACTCGGCATAGGCACAGCAAGAGGAGGCAGGGCCATGGAGCCAAGCCATTGCGATGGTCCCCTGAGGATGACGCACGCCTTCTGAGCATGACAGAGGAGTGCTGCTCCTGGCCGGAGATAGAGAAGTCTTTTCCGGAGAGGACATATTCAGCCCTACGCCAGCGGCAGTCGACACTTCGACAGCAAAGAAACAAGGCGAGATTATGTCCGGTTGTCCTGATATAATATATGTACATAGTATTCATGGATATGGCCAAAGTGGCTTCTGCCCACTCTTCATTATCACTGCTGCTGTTTCTTTCTGCTAGTTACATTTCAGCCACCCAGTGTGCGTGAGCAATGTGGCAGAGGACATTTTTGTAAGCTGTCCCACAGCACCATGTCTCTTTCTGTGACAATCCCTTTTCAAACCATCAAGAAAAGCAAGCACTGCTGACTGAAAAGCCACATGCTGCCAAACACCCAACAGGCCTTTTGAAAACACCACCCAACTCTTGAGCACAGTCATGATGATTTGAGGGTCATATTCATCATCAAGAAAGAACAATATGGCTCTGGCATATTCGCTGAAATCTTCCAGCACCGCCTGAGGAACCCGGTATAAAAACAGGAGGTGTATGGCAACACTCTGGGCCATAATCTCCAGGCCCTCAAGAGATTCGAAGTTGATCCCAACCAGTGCCCCAGGTTTGGTCGTGAAGGTGGCATGTAACCAGCCAGGGGGAAGATAGACAACCCTGGAAGAATCAACACGTGTGATGAAACCTTCCATAAGTTTGCCTGAGATTTTGGAGAGGCGGCCTGATTCCCCAGAGGACTGTGCAAACACCCTCAGGTTCTCTTTTGTCGGTGGATACAGGAGCCATATACGCTCAGAGTACCCCACAGACTGAGACAAGCCATGCCGATTCTGATCTGCTTCAAGTCAGGCGGCTGTTTACCCATTAATTAAGGGGGAGTTTCTACAAAGCGAGGTGAATATCAACAAAGGTCCCAGCAGGCGCGAAATTGGCCAGGAGATCGAGGTTATGATCAGATGCAATCCTAAGCTGGTTCCTAAGCGCTTGGCAGGGCCGAAGGCGGCGGAACTTCCCTGGAAGAGGGATATTTATCAAGCAGGATTTTGCCAAAAGGTCAGAGTTATGGAGAGGGATGCCTGCCTGATAGAAGGCATTGCTAATGTTCCATTCCTGTTCTGCTTCTGTGACGGGTTCACCATCTCTGTAGACGCAGTTTGGAGGCAATTCCTTTGTACTAGAATGCACAGCATCGAATATATCAAGCGGTGAGAATTGCTCGTCCCAGACTTCAGATATTGGTATCAAAGCAGGTCTTGTCCAATGTAGACCCTGCCCATCAACAAGCAACTCGAGGTTGCCAAGTTCACATTCAGGAAATTCTGTCACTCTGGAGGCTGGATATTTCGTCAAGGAGTGCAACTGATTCTGATGGGTTGCGGTGCGACGTGTGAGGGTTCAGTCCAGTCCAATACTGCAGAAAATTGGCCGGGTCATTACCAAGGGGCTGATTGGATTCTCTTGAAGTTGTCTGGTGTCGCTGACAACGATCAAGCTGGTTAGTATGTTGGCCTTTTCTCTCTTGTCTGTATGAATGTCCGTTGCTCAGGCTATCATGCAGAGGTAGCTTCAAGTCAAGAATATTCGCCTCTAACTAGCCATATTGCTATAGCCGCAGTCAAGTGCGCGGTTAGATAAATATCCATTGGCAAAAGATATAATAACACCAAACTAGGCAACTGAAATCTGCCGATTGCACCAAAAAAGACTAATTCCTAGGTGGCAATGTTCCTGCACTTGTGTTCTGACAAAATTCCAGGCCAAAACTGACAGCCACCATATAACCATGACACCGTCATCGATACCCCACGGAAACGAAGGCGTTTTTACTTTTTCGGTTCCTTCGCAGCATCCCAAGTCTCCTTCGTCTCCTCTTCAATGGTCTCTAGAATCAACCCTTTGATGCCAGCCCTAGTTAGAACCTTATGGACCCCAAGTTGCTTCCCGTTGAGGGATGGGAAAAACTTCCAAGTCCCATCTAGATGCATATGGACACCCCCAACGCGCGTTCCCTTTATAGTCTCCAGGTGAAACGAGAGCACCAAATCCTTGTCCCCTGGATCCTTGTGCGATTTGTGGGCCCTCCCACCACTGTAACGCGTTATTAGCAAGTGCTGCAGTCATTATAGGTTAGGAGGACATACTGTCCGCGAACGACTTGGATACGGTTATCCTGTAGGTTGAGACGATGTTAGTTGTGCTCTGGCATTCTTTACACGGGCCAGACGAGAAGGTTTAACTCATAGCTGCCTCAATTCTGTCAACTAGCTCGAGAAACTGGTTTTCCCACTGCGCCCCATCTGGGCCGTTTTGGGTTCTGACAGAGTGGAGGAATTCCTGAGCAATCTCATCCAGCTGAGCAGCAGAGGAACTGAACGGCCGCGAGAGTTGACTCGCCAGCGGATCGACAGTGCGTTTCAGAGGATTCATGGTGACCCAAGGAGTAGCAGTTAAAGGGGATTAACGCGAGACTTTCAAAGACAAATATGCAAATAGAGATAGTGCCTTGCCGTATTTTGCCTGAGAGGATCTGGAGATTGCTGTTTGGAATGAAAAGTTCTCTTTCCCAGGAGCAACTGATGGCTTTTATGTCCAAGAGGAAATAACCAGCATCAAGCGCCGTTGCCTTCCTCAGACCGTTTTACCCCCATGCACGGTTTCTTTTTTTGGGGGCCATGCAGTAACCAAAAAGCATTTCGCGGCCTCCTATCCAACCGAAGACAAATGCATACACCCAGCTGATATCACTGCGCCGCATAAGCTTCGACATTGAGAGTATTTTCCATCCGTGTGGGGTGAGCGGAGTCTCCGGGGGTAAATCTCAAGTTAGGCGCCATGCCATCAGCCCAGTGATACTGCTGGACGGCTGGTAGCCGCCATAACTTGGTTCAGGAACTGCGCACCACCTTCCCACAGACACTTTTTGCTGAGGATTCGCCATTGTTCGTAGAAAATGGAGTAGCCAGCACAGAAACATAGTAGGTATGGCCCGGATAACCTGCAAATACAGACCAGACATAGAAGCTGCACAGCATTTCTAGTATAGTGTTATCGATCGGGAAACAAAGAAGTGCGAAGAGTACTAGGCCTAATTGAACGAGTGCCGGGACCAGTAGACCTAGGTAGGCCTAGCCGAGTATCTGTACGCCTCCTTTACAGGTCACCTAGGCAAAAGCTTCGAAACACCTTAGCCCCGGCGGTTAGAACCGCAGGCGCCTGGTGTGAGATCCTTCTATCCGTACTGCGTACTCCTAACGAGGAGCATCCATGACGACAGGCAGCACTGCAATAATGTGCCAATAAGGATAACTAATGAATGCTCGGGGAAATGAAGGTGTGTGCGCAGCGCTTACTTGGCTCCGACCACCCGCGGTGCCTCTTGTCGAGGTCGTTCAGGGCATTTTGGTCATCTCGTCCTCCGTTCTTGTTTGCACATCGACCAGCGCTGCGATCTCATTTCCGTTTAAGCGTCACAAGAAGAGCTGGAATGGCCTCGTCAACCTTGTCGGGAACAATGCCCGCAGCGGTACGTTCCTTTCCGACATCTGGATTTCGTCGACTGGACCCGACGGATCCCATCGAGGAAGAACTTCTCCCAGGGTATAAACCCGAGCAGTTTTACCCAGCAAGCATCGGTGAAGTTTTCAACAGCAGATATCAAGCGGTCGGCAAGATTGGTTATGGGACAACGTCCACTGTATGGCTTGCTCGTGATCTCCAGTATGCACCTTTTAGTATCCCTTTATCTTTTCGGGAACTCACAACTGTCTTACAGGACATCAGGCGGCCCTGATGCATATGTTGCGGTCAAGATACATACCCATGGCTATGTCAGGGGTAATGAACTTGCAGTGCTCCAGCACATCAATTCTGTCTCTGCACAGACAACACACCCGGGCCATCAAGATATCCGCAAGTTGATTGCCTCGTTTGAGATCAAGGGGCCACATGGCGTGCACATGTGTCTTGTGCAGCAAGGCCTTGGAATGAGCCTCCATGGGCTCCTCCAATTCATCCCCACGAGATCTCTAAGCTTGGAGTTATTGAAACCGTTTCTTCGTCAGTGTCTCTTTGGTTTGGATTTTCTACACACAACAGCAGGGATAATACACACAGGTAAGTCTTGCTAGACAAAAGGCAAGAAGGAACCTAGCTAGTTAACCGTGGACAGATCTCCAGCCAAAGAACCTCCTTTTTCCAGTAGATGACCCATCAACATTTAAGGACATGGAGGAGGATGAATGCAAGAATCCTTCCGCCCGCAAAGTGCTTAGTGATCGGGTTATCTATCAGACCAGAGCACTTCCTCGCCCACGTCGAGGTCTCCCACTCATTTGTGATTTTGGGGAGGCCAGATTTATGAGCCAAGAGGGGCAACCCCACACCGACGACATTATGCCCGATCTCTTCAGACCTCCAGAAGTTGTTATGCGTATGGCTTGGGATGAGAAGGTTGATATTTGGAGCATTGCGCCCTTGGTAGGTGAATTCCCATGTCATCTCTCTATTGCCCCAGCCTTTTAATGTTTTAACGCTCACCCTCTGACTTAATTTGATCATTTAGGCCTGGCATCTGGTGTCTCCTCGTCCTCTCTTCGACCGTTCCGATCCTGAGACTGGAGAACCTGATGATAGGTTCATGATCGCACAGCTTGGGGCGCTTCTGGGACCACCACCTCCAGAATTCAGACAACGAAGCCCAGTGTGTCAGACCTTCTGGGATGAAAATGGTGAATGCTGTAGAGACTTTATTCGAATAACCATTGCTGATTCATTCCTCTTTCCATCCAGGGAAATGGACAGACATTGTCCCGATGCCAGACCTTACACTTGAAGACATGAGCACAGGTATAATCGGCGAGAACAAAGCCGGCTTTTTACAGTTCCTACGCAGGATCCTCCGGTGGCTTCCTGAGGAGCGGCCAACTGTCATAGAGCTCATTGCTGATCCCTGGTTGATGGAAGGCCTTGGGGGGAAGAAGGCGGATGGAGATTAATTGTCGTTAATTAGGTCAAATCCGAGTTGTACGGGAGAAGGGACTCCGAGTTGCATGTGTTTTGGACATGACCGACGAGCGTGGGAACTTTTTGGTGTGGCCATGCCTTCTCATGTCATCACCAATATGCTTATAGCACCTTGTTGGAAGGCAGAGAACGTCATAGGATCCAATTATATGCAGAGGAAGCATCAAAAAGGATTACAAAACAGGTCTATAGGACCAAGGGATCTCAACAATGACTCATTTCAGTCAGTTGCTCCACATATCATTCCAAAACCGGTGCATGCTGATGCGTGTAGACGAAACCTTTCAGAAGTCCACGAACGCAGAATATAAACTGGGGTTCTTATTTTCTTCACAACCGAGCGCTTCGTCCGCGGTTTTAGCTGTGCTGAACACCATTCCTTGGTGTCTTGTCAGCTGTTGCGGGTTAGCTATAAACTATCTGGTGGTAAACTAGCAGGAGAGCTGAATGACACTTACATTCTGAAGTCGAAAGAGGATATATTCAAGCATGTGGATATTACAGTCTATCACGTTCTTTTCAAAGTCCTCCTTCCGCCGACAATAGCCACGGTTCATAGGCCATAGGACAGCAGAGCTGAAATCAATGAGCAGTGCGCCATGCTCGTCTTTCGTTCCCATGATGTTGCGTAGGTACAGATCTCCATGCCCAATGTTCAGCAAGTGCAGGTAACTAAGTTGGGCACGAAGGTTTTGGGCCGTCGAGGGGGTAAGACAGGCGGATCCAATATGACATCCATCAAGATACTCCAGTAGTATTCCTTGTATAGGATCGTCTGCTGTGTCTGGCCGTCAGCGCCATTCAAAGTTGTGTCGTAGCTTCTGTTTGAGTTCTTGTTCTTGGGCATTGCTGATTGTAAGCCATCCGCAACAGTAGGGACCAACGGCCCCCAGTTGCTTTGTTTCTGTCAAATGATCGTAGACTTGACATTCGACGATAAATGGGTCCATCTCCAGTGCGTTCCTCTCGAATCTGTGAGGCGCCCAGTGAGGTTGCGTCAAGTTATACTAGCATGGCAGCAATCATAAGTATCAGTCCCATTATAAAGTCCAGATATGAGGGTAAATGCCAGTATACTAACCAATTTAAGGGCAAATATGTTCCCCTGTAGCCGTACTTTTATGATATAGCTATGGCCGCCGGTAGAAGACAAGAGCAATTCCGTTCAGCTTACTACTTGCAGGCAGCAGTCCTCAAAATCTGCGAAGTAAGCGGTGTGTTACGCTACACGTTTGCATCAGGCATTCTTATTATTCTTATATAATAATGGATAAGGAACTCAGGTAGAAGATATCAGAATATGAAGAACACCTGCTCGCTGCTTCTCGCCCTCTTGATCAATTGCAGGCAAAAAGATTAAATATAGGGACTTAATACACGTACACACGGTTTTACTAACACACAATATTTGTACACACGCGCCAAGCATCCGAATATGGTAGCGTAATATTATGTAATACTATTCGTACACACAGATTAGCAACCTGAAAAGGGTTAGCGCCTTGGTGCCCTTTGCTAAATCTACTAAGGGGTAGCGCTTAGTGCGAATAGTCCAAATTTTCATGGCGCTCAATCTCAGGAAGCTGAGATTCGAGGAATCCCTAGTGATATGATACTACAGTTTTGACTTGCTTATTTGTATGGTTTTGGTTTGCTGATTTGTTTATTTTCATGTAGTTAGAGTGCTTAAGAGATTTGCTTTGGAGGCTTTGCTGAGATTTGCTTCACCAGACACAAAACATAAAATTTGGAATATTGGTGCTAAAGGCTATCCCTTAGTAGATTTAGTGAGGGGCACCAAGGCACTAACCCTTTGTAGGTTGCTAAGCTGTGTGTATGAATAGTATTACATAATATTACGCTACCATATTCGGATGCTTGGCGCGTGTGTACAAATATTGTGTGTTAGTAAAACCGTGTGTACGTGTATTAAGTCCCTATATTTAATCTTTTTGCCTGCAATTGATCAAGAGGGCGAGAAGCAGCGAGCAGGTGTTCTTCATATTCTGATATCTTCTACCTGAGTTCCTTATCCATTATTATATAAGAATAATAAGAATGCCTGATGCAAACGTGTAGCGTATTCCCTAAATATAACATGAAGTTTAACACAAAACAAATAACTGAGTTATTTAGTGGGGTTGTGTTATAACATTTCTAACTTTTCCCGGCGATACCACATTCGGATGCTTGGCGCGTGTGTACAAATATTGTGTGTACGGATAGTAAAACCGTGTGTACGTGTATTAATTCCCTAAATATAACATGAAGTTTAACACAAAACAAATAACTGAGTTATTTAGTGGGGTTGTGTTATAACATTTCTAACTTTTCCCGGCGATAACTGCTGTGCCTATGTCAGAATTGCTGAAGCTAGCCCCGCGGGAGACGGCCCACCCGTTGACTCGAAAATGGTGATATTGACGTGACGTTTTTTCAGCCGACGACCTCAGCCAATAGCATTCTCGGCCCCCTAAGCTACAAGCTAAAGGAACGTGCATGTGTGTTCAAGGAGCTCGAGGTTTTCTACTCCCATCTTCGCACTCATTCTGCTTTTCACATCAATGAGCTTCCTCATTCTCGGCGCCATGCTTTTCTTTGCCAAAATGCTCCGTTGGCAGATATGGCCTGCGCTGTGGGACCGTGTTTCGTCGCTCGCCAGTGTCTTCATCTTCCGCTTTCAATTCCTTCTCAACCGGCCAGCTAAAGGATGGCTCGACAGGGACGTTGAAAGAGGCAATAACAACTCTGACAGCCGCTTGCAGCAGGTAAGATAAAGCCTACCTAGCCAGGATGCGATGTTTAAGGCTGATTTGAGTTTCCGTAGTCGACTGGATCCCCTTCACCCGACAAGAGGTCCAGGGCTTCTGAGACAATTATAGAAGAATATAACAAAAATCGACAGCTTTTGGGAATGAGTACATTTTCAGAAGTCTGGCTTCTGAACGAGACGATTGTGAGGAAGATACCTCACAGTGAAAGCGAAGAGCATACAGTGCCAATCTTGCGCGAGGCTACAATTTATTCAATCTTGGGACAACATCCTCGCATTGCTGAATGTCTTTCGATCGGACAAAACAACCTTGTTGAACTCAAGTATTATCCACATGGAGATCTTAGAGCTTATACAGTGCGTAATCAAGATAAGATCACACCTGAGTTACAAACAAAATGGTTTCGGCAGATTATTGAGGCTATTGTTAAGATCCACAAGCATGAAATTATTCACTCTGACCTACAGTTACGACAGTTCTTTCTTGATGATAATCTTGATGTACGCCTCGGTGACTTTAATGCGTCTCAATTTCCAGGGCATATAGGATTAGGATTTGAGGATGCAGCTTATTTTCTTCCTAGAGATGCGGCAGCTCCAAACTCGATCGAATCTGACATGTTTGCACTTGGCTCTACACTGTATGAGCTGGTTGCAAATAAGGCCCCATTTGCGGAGCTGTACACTGATGAGCTTCTGAATGTGGATGTGTTGGACTCCCCAGAGCAAGATTACCTAGGCGAAGAGCGACGGAAAGAAAAAGTTGGTTGTGAGATTCAAGCACGCTTTAGACAACAAATTTTCCCAGATGTGAGTTCTGTCTTTAGAGGCAAGATTATTCTAGGATGCTGGAAAGGAACGATTCTGTCGGCAGAGGAGGCACTCAGACAGTTTACAGTGCTTGGCAGAGAATAGGTAGCTGAATCGGATATACGTGGTATTTTTATTGGAATCAGCAGAGGAAGCGGAGTACATGATCCGACGCACCATTGAATAAAACAAAGCATCTTCATGCAACACAAAAAACAGATTGAGATATTTCTCCTAGGGGTCCTCCCTTGACAGCTCCCCATTCTTCTCCTGGTCGATCACAACCGAACTTCCTCGCAGGGAACGAGTTTACAACGCCGCTCTCTATATCGATCAGTATAAAAGTGGATAAAAGCATATCACGTAGCTCGCCTTAAGTTGTCGCCGCAGCGCCGCTTCCAGTGCCGCTGTTGTCTTTTCTCTTGGTGGCCCACGACGGCAAAGGCCCAGGCTTTCGTTTGCTAGAACCAAACGTATATTTCTTATAGTCAGGGCACTCCTGAATGGTGCCCCCAGCGGGCTTTTTATCGCACGTCGTTACTCGTGTCTTGGTGGTTTCATTTCCACCCACGATTGTGGTGGTCACGGTTTCGCTGCACAATGGTCACAAGTAAAGAGGTTTTTACTGAATTCATCAGTAGTTAGCGTAATTTCCACTACGAAACGAGTTGTGCTTACAAAATCGAATTTTTCTCGATAGAGATATGGAAGAACTATAAGCCTCCGGATTGTAGGTAAGAAAAGTGAAAGCCAGGCGGACGGGCAGGCGACATCAATAAGTGATAAATTCATTGATCACTATGGAATCGGGGTATAATAGAGCAGGCAGCAGCCTTGGTTGTCACTTGTTTTCATTTTAATCCTTTGGCAGGCATCCATCCGAAACCTAGTCATGTATAAAGGCTAGAGCCTTCTAAAGCGGCGTGCGAAAATGTCAGCATTCTTATTGATAGAGAGGGCAGCCCGTACCAGTCGTTCTCTTCCCTGCACATCGACAGGCTACCAAGCTCTAGCCAGTCGGGTATGCAGGTGATGCAGGCTTAAGATCTTCCGAATGGACGGACAGGAATGGATGCCATGTCAGCGACGGCTGAAGTTGTCCTCTCTGTCTTCCCTTTGCATGTGGCGGGGGTTTCAGGTAAATTTTCCGAATGGGAAGAAGGAAATACCACTCAGCCATTTGACTCACTACCTGAGCTAATATGTCTGAAAATCCCACCTGATGGGTGATTCATGGATACTCGCCGGCCGCAGAGATGCATGGATTTGCGTAGTTAATTTGATTGGTGCATAGTGGCAAGAAGTGCTCTGGGGAGCAGAACGCCCATGCTCTAACTATGCAATCGCGAAAGTGATCTTTTCAGCAAGCGCAAGATAGGAAGAGAGGTTCATGGCAACATCCAGTCGAGAAGTGACTAAAGAACGGGAGGCACAACAAGATAACTTAAGAATGAAAAATAGGTGTGCAGAGGGAATTGAGCCACATTGAAAATGAGGCCCGTGGAATTCCCGCGAAGGATGCAGGGGTGCAGGCCCCAGGGCGATCACGCACTAACTATACACAGATGGAGATGTGGACATCAATCATCCACTACATGCTAAACTTGGGAGCCAACTGACGCGCGGTTGACCAGCTCTGGCGGCTAATTATCTTTGGAGCGTTGCAGCAAGTAATTTGTGGAAGAACTGCGTTGCACGATGCTGTGAGGTGAAACATAGGGTCATAACAAAATTTATGTCTTGTCTCGCACACCGTTTGAAAATAGTCATTGTGCAAAAGAAAGTGAAAGTACACGAAGATAGGTTGAAACAGCTGCCAGTTATTAGTCCATGGACTTTAGGAAAATCACAATAGTCTAGCCGAATATCCGCACCCATATGAAATCAAGATAAACGCCCGACACCCGGGATTATGAACCCCATCCATTGGACAAACGCGGGAGACTGAAAATGTAAATCTTACAGGGAACCCAAGGACGTTACGTCAGGGTGTATCCGCCATCAACCCTCAGATCAGCCCCAGTGACATATTTGCTGGCATCGCTCAGCAGGAACGTCACTGGCCCCATGAGATCTTCGGGTTTGCCCATTTTCCCTTGGGGAATAAGCGAGGTCCATTTCTGCTTGAGATCAGGATTATCGTCAAGAATTTTGCGGGTTCTGTACAAGTTTGAAAAATTAGATCGCTGTATGCTGTTTTTTAAACAACAAGGACCAAGAAGAAAAGGGGTAAAACTTACAAAGCAGTCAACATATATCCGGGGCTGATACAATTCACTCTGATACCAACACTTGCCCATTCAACCGCCAGAGAAGCGGCCAGGTGTCTAATCGCGGCCTTGGCCGCATTGTATGGCGCTTGGGGCTGGGGCACGTTGACAATTGCGCCAGACATACTCCCGATGAACACAATACTGCCTGGGGATTTGCGACCCATCAAATGTTTGGCAACCGCAACCGCGAAGAGATATGATCCATCAACGTTGACAGACCAGAGTTTCTGCATACGGTCGTGTGGGTAGGATACCGCGTCAAAGTTTTCCGTGAACCCGGCGGATGTGACCAGATGATCGATGCGACCGTGTTCTTTAAGGATCTCTCCGATGCTGGTGTCAACGGATTCCGGGTTGCCGACGTCAGCTTGGTGGGCCGTAATTTTAGGGAGCAAGCTTTCGTCGAGACCTGGGTTTTCGGTTTGGAATTGAGCGAGCATGTTCTTGGCTTGTTCTTGCGCTTCTTGGACTGTTCAAAACCCTCGTTTGTTAGCAAAGGTTTCTTGGAAAAAAAAAAAAAAGAAAAACGCATAATTAGCAATGTAGTCGAACAAGGTCCAACAGATTGCAGGTTTAGGAGAATCAAGTGGCAGATTACCATTCAAGTCCACGATTGCCAAATCTGAACCGGATGCCACCAATGCTTGTCCCATAACCAATCCCAATCCTCTCGCTCCGCCGGTAACCACCGAAACGCGGTCCTCCAATGAGTATGACGCCAATGTTCGTTTAAAATGTCTTCCTCCTCGACCCTGGACGACTGGAGTAGGCGGCATTTCATGATCTGGGGGGTATTCAACACGGACACTCTCGTCCGTGCGGGCATATCGGCCTTCGTGATTGCCAGAGGTTTCACCAGGGTCAGCAGCCGTGGAAGCCGACTTCAAAGGGTCCTCATTGCTAGCTGTAGACGGATATTTCGTGGATTTGAAAAGAGCGGATGTGGATGAGATGAAGCGCGTTGTGGCTTGGGTTAGATGGGTCGGTGCCCGGGAAACAGGGCTCCGGATGCCATGGGATACATGGCGGGAGATGGAAGCTCTGAACATTTCCGGTAGCAGCAGCTGGGGAGAAAAAGATAGCGAGAAATTGAAGGGTCTCCTGTTTCTCCGCTCCTTTTTTTTTTCCCCTCCTCGTTTTTATCTCTCCGCGGAAGTTTGAAGCGGTCGTCCTGGTATCGAAATAGTCAGAAAATCAGCGCGAATTAAAATTGGTGAGAGGCACGGAGTGTGCCAAGTTGGATTCGAGGCGAAATGATGTTGAATGTATTCAGCAATTTCAGGGCCACTCACAACTCACAACCAGCCCAGTCAGTTTCTCCTTGGAGAGCAAAAAAAAAACAGGCAAAGTTGAAAAAAAGTGGTCCTTCGGGCAACCCAATCCAAGATCCAAGGCGCGTTGTAACTACTGTAAACAGTTTTTGACTTCAGGAACCGAAGGGGGGGAAACAGAAGAAGGAAGACGAAGGGCTCGTTTCTGGCCGACTGAAATGAGAATCCAAAGATAACAAGACCCAAAAACGAAGAGAGAAGGGGTGGAATTCCTTCTGCAATTTTTTTCTTCTCAAGCAGAGAGCAACGACAGTAGTTAAATATGTCGTTGACCAGTGACTTGGAAGGGGAGGAGAGTTGGGAATGAGAAATCGGAGAAGAGAAGAGAACAGCAGCTTTTCTGTCCTTTTTGAACCCTTTTGACGAGCTACACCGGTTTCACCCAGTGTAGCTAGTGCTCAGTGTAGCGAGCTCCTTAAGCTGGACCACGTAATACTAATTTTTTTTTTCACGATGCTGATCCTTGGGACGGTCATCTGATGGGGGGGGGAGAAGCAAAATTCGCAAGCAACCAAACCAGCTGTCTTAGAAATTCACGATGGTCTAGCCCTGGATCCGCGGCTCCCCGGAAGCGGGAAGGGGGGTGGGTTTGGTTTAGGGCAGGCCTTTAGGGATGCTTTAACTGGAGCTCCGGGCGAGAGTAGGGCCTCCCCTTCGGTGCTTCGGTGGCGGTGGAGAACTGTTGTGGGGAACTGCTAACAGGGTTTTAAAAATAGGGCCAAAAGACGATGGCAAAAGGGAGTTTTCCTTTTCCTTTCTTTCTTCTTCTTCTTCTTCTTCTTTTTTCCACACTCACGCTGCTCCACTCGCGATGCGGGTTGGCGCTTCGAGACTTCTTTGTCTTGCCACCCCCATCGAGCTAGATTGGGCCCAGCAATAAATAGGCATTTTCCTTAACAAAGGACAGCATGGCAATCTGAGACATTGTTTAGTTATACCCACTGAATATTTCGTGACAACGGCTATCTTTTCTTATTGACTGAGATATTGTACTGTACATACATCACAACTCCGGGCAAATTGCTGGTGAATGAATCGAGGTATTTATCATATCTACCCTCCCTGACGCGATACAAAACGGAGAAAAAAAGAAAAAAAAGAAAAAAAAAAAAACGCAATCAAAGCAAGAAATTTACTCCCGTGCTTCATCGGAAAATTCAACGAGCGGTGTTCCCGCTTTACAGATGTCCTGTGTGACCGCAAAATTAGTGCTAGAACCGGAGAAGCTAAGAGAGGACGAACTCACCCCTTGCTTGTGTACCACTTTGGATATTACTCCATTATGAGGAGCCCGGATCACAGTCTCCATCTTCATACTCTCAATCACAACCAGTGGCTGATCTTTCTCCACGGTCTCACCTTCTGCGACCGTCACTCGCAGGATCTTGCATGGCATTGGGGCGATTACACTGTTCGCAACATCCTTGATGCCGAGCGCCTTCTCCATCCACTTGACTCGTGGGATCCTTAGCCGGTACTGTTTTCCGCGTTGAAACACAGTCACGTTATCTTCATCTCGAATAACTGTAGTATCAAGTCGCGTGTGGGGGAAAAACGACGTAAAAACGTTCGGCGCCGTGTCCGTGTGTCTCTTGACATTCGTGAATGTCTTCCCGTCGACGGTGATATCGAAATTATTAGGCCCAGTTTGTTCAATCTGGGTATTGAACGGAGTACCCTCCGCTTCTCCCGGTGCCGTGGCCTGGACAAATGAAA
Source organism: Amauroascus niger (assembly GCA_001430945.1). Taxonomy (NCBI): domain Eukaryota; kingdom Fungi; phylum Ascomycota; class Eurotiomycetes; order Onygenales; family Onygenaceae; genus Amauroascus; species Amauroascus niger. Next base: position 55,765 of record LJPK01002375.1, read on the forward strand.
ATCGGCGTCGCTGATAAGCAGGGCTGAAACCAACAGCAGAGCCAGCAGGCCCCGTGAGACTGCCATCCAAGTAACAAGCCAGGGTCGCCTGGGCTAACACCTCGGGCTCGACTGGATCTTTTCTAAACAACTCATCACGATGTTTCTCAATGTACCCGGTCTCAACTTCGCCCGACACGAAATCTTCACTCCTACATACCCGCTTGATGAATTCAATATTGGTCATGGGTCCAGCAACCTCATACTGTTCGAGAGCAGCGGCGAGACTACGAAGAGCCTCCGCTCGGTTGGCTCCTCTAACAATCAATTTGGAGATCATGGGATCATAATGAGATGAGACCTCATCACCAGCAACGAATCCTGCATCAATTCGGACATCCTCACTGGGTTTGGGAGTGCGAACGTGAATCAGGCGGCCAGAATCAGGAACAAACCCTTGGTCTGGATTCTCAGCGTATATTCTGGCTTCGATAGCATGGCCGCTGCTGGCAATCTTCGCTTCAACTTCTTCCTGAGTCAAAGGCAAGGGCGCACCTTCAGCAACCAACAGTTGCCAGTGGACAAGATCTTGACCGGTGACCATCTCGGTGACGGGATGTTCGACTTGTAACCGAGTGTTCATTTCCATGAAGAAAAATTCGCCCGTGTCATTATCAAAAATGAACTCAACTGTTCCTGCTCCTTCATATCCGACGGCTGAAGCGGCCGCTCTTGCTTTCTCCCAAATGTCTTTTCTAGTAGCTTGTGGTAAGTGTGGAGCCGGAGATTCTTCCAAGATCTTCTGATGTCGGCGTTGAATGCTGCAATCTCTTTCTCCCAATGCCACGCAGTTTCCGTGTTTATCCGCGAAGACTTGCACTTCAATGTGCCGAGGAGTCGTAATATATTTCTCGATCAACACTTTATCATCGCCGAAGGAATTTATCGACTCGGACTTGGCAGACATAAGCTGGTCCTGGAACGTCTCTTTTGAACTGCAAATACGCATACCCTTACCGCCACCTCCTTTGACTGCCTTGATCAAGACGGGGTAGCCAATCTTCTCAGCTTCTTTCTGGAGGAAATCAGGATCTTGGTTTGATCCATGGTAACCAGGAACGCAGGGCACACCGGCGGCAGTCATGATTTCTTTTGATCGGCTGCACAAAGTGTTTTAGTAATTACAAATATGTTCACATGTCGCCATGTTTATGTTTTATTTCGATGAGGCATACCTTTTATTTCCCATGGCTTCTATAGCCGTCGATGGCGGACCAATGAATACTAGTCCCGCCTGCGCGCACTTTTCCGCAAACCCGGCATTTTCACTCAACTATCCCAGGCATCAGTAAGCGAAAGCAAAGCTTGGGAAACAGGGTAAAACAAAGGTTTCCTACAAAGCCATAGCCTGGATGAATTCCCTTGCACCCTTCGCGCTTCGCAATCTCAATTATCCGATCTCCATCTAGATATGCGGACGTCTCGCCGAGATTGAATGCGAATGGGGAACTTAATGCATGCTGGGAGCAAGCATCTGGGTCGGTGTATAATGTGGTTACTCGGACGCCATGTTGACCGGCAGTTCTTCCCACACGTCTAATCCAGAGTCAGTGCTCATATTCGACCTTGTGACGTCTCAAAACTTCCCCGAAAAAGGTTGACAAAGAAAGGGAGCTTACAGTGCAATCTCACCACGATTGGCAATCAGGATGGAATTGAGAGCTGTTCCATCCCGGCCGGCGGTACTTGCAAGCGAAGAAGCACTCCTCGCGGCGGATCTGAGAAGTACCCTTCGGCTCAGGCTGGAGGTGGGTGGGAGGCGCGATATGAGGGATTGTAAAGACATCTGTGAGGAGCTCGGGCGGGAGAAGTTGAGAAATTATCAGGAGGAAAGGTATCGAGTCAAGGTCATCCTCTTCATCAAAAGTCGTTGCAAAAATTTACCCTTCCTGGATTTTTCTTCCCTCCCCACGGAGATACCCTCGTCCAGCCAAATGTCCCGAGAGACGGTGTGTGTTGATCTCGGAATTTGCTTGGCTGAGCTAATCGGATTAGAGCTGATGCCGACGGAAAGCGAGCCTCGGTGTGGAGCCCCGAAAAATACACCGTGACATAATGTTACGGCCACGACACAAAACTGCCGAGCAGTCACGTGCCGGACTCGGCAGACTTTCCTGCTCAAACATGATCACGTGCGCTCGAGGTGGTTAGTCAACCAGTTAACTAGTTAACGTAATCCA